>JAZKJV010001105.1:1374157-1558849 GCA_037367405.1 Ottelia alismoides
GATTCTTTAGGTCCATGAACCGAACTGGAAATAATCATCACCTTACCGATGGCCGATCCCTCTCCACCCTTTGGCCCGGAATACTTCTGTTTGCATGGCAAACCCGCAGGTTCCATCACAAGTAATTCACCAAACTATCTACTGATGAGCAACACAATCAATGAGAGAAGAAAATAAAAAAGAAATAATTATAAGGTCATCCAGATACAAAAAATACCGTACAGTGGTCTTAGTTAAACAGATTTTTTTGATGGATCAATTTACCGTTTCTCCCTGTGCACTACACACCCTACCTTTTTCATAATAAAGAAAAAAATATAGATGGCTACGGGGAGATAGCTTGGTCAGTATTTCCATGATTTTCTTCCAATTGTAGAAAAGGGTTTTTCACATAAATTCTTGTATGATTTGATTCAACATGATCATTTTTTCATAGTAGTAAATCCGACCAAGGCTTGGATGTTTTATGGAGGCTCTTCATGTACATGGTACATGTTGAGGGTATCCACGCAAATTTGGTGTGCACTTGAGTGCTTTTGCGCTTGTGTTTAGGCTTCCACATGGTCAAGTGGTTGTTTAATGTACAACTTGCTCTGAATCATTCCACGGTTATGGATCACCTATCAACGCCATATAATCATTGAAATAAACTTGCTTATTACATAAGATCCTTAGGGAAAAACTAAGATAGTGCATCGAAATAATCTACATATAATCATTGCAATAAACTTGTTTATTAGATAAGATCAAGGTCTGAAAATTATATCTCACTCTTTTACTAACACTTGCAATTGGTTGCGTATGTTTTAGAAGATTAAAAAAAATGATCTTACGATTTAATAGTCATCTATATGGGAATTAATGCAATTGTTGCAACAATCTCCATAGGATAGATGGGCTTCATATTTTCAGTGGGAGAGCCCTTAGTCTTAGAGAATATCTCTATGACGTAGATATTAGAAGACATTCATTGTTTATTTCTAAATGTTGGAAATAAACATGAAGTCTGGAATAGACGTATCATAAAGAGTTATGATGTATATATTTCATATAGTAATCTAATATCTATAGGACTCTACTAATTAGAATATTAATGAATGATTCATTAATATTTCTAAATACTGAAAATTAAACCTTAAAATATCAATAGAAGGATGAAAATCGGTTGACAATAATCAGACATCAAGGCTTGGACATATGTATATTGATAAAATCAATAAGACTAATAAGATATTGAACTTTAGATTGTTTAAAGGTTCAAAACTTACATACTTATGAATAGAGATTCAAAGTAAATGTCCGATGCACCCTTTTCTCTAGGAATGGTGTAAGATGCATAGGTATTCAAGATCTCATACATATTGATGTATGTGGACCATCTATATCATAATAAGCATTAATGATATGTAATATCGACTGATGATTATTTATGATATAAGATTTCTTCCATTCACCTTAGAAACCTTTGAGATGTTCAAAGATATCACAATTTTAGTTTAGAACCAAAGTTTGAAGGAAGATAAAATGAATTTGATCTAACCAAGGTAGCAAGAACCTATTTGATGAATTCAAGGAATACCTTTTGAAGAAAAAAATATCATTTATATCCAACTCTTCCTAATACACCTTAACTCGATAGAGTTGTACGGAGATGCAATTGGATCATGTGTGACATGATTCGATCGATGATAAATCTTAGCATAATTACCTCTTAGTTTCCATGTATATATGTAGTAGAGACTACAATATATATCCTTAATAAGGTTCCGAGCAAATTAGCCAAAATCTAGCACCTGGCAATGCTACTTCTTTAGGAAAATAAAGAATGGTATTAGATATCTACTTTATGACCTTGAGATTCTTAAAGGATTTCATCTCTAAGGATATGATTGTTAGAGGATGACTCTCTTAGGATCAAGATGAAAATGAAGTGAAGGAACTCATTGAATCTTGAGAAGATAATAAGGCTCCTGAAATTGGAAACTAAAAGGACAATTAAAGATGAAATACACATACCTAAAGGGTATGGATTCCATGTGTCAGTTGAATCTGAAAATGATCAGACTTCATATGATGAAGCTGCTAAGAATCATAGCATAGAGGGATGGATGTGAGCAATGAAGTCTAAAGTAGACTTCATATACAAGTGTTGTATATGGAGCCTCTATGATCCACCTATAAGGGTAAAATCTGTTAGTTGTAAATGGATCTTCAAGAGAAAGAGGGAACCTGATGAGAAGATAGAGACCTTCAAAGCGTGACTCATATCCACAAGATACACACGAAGAGAAATCGCTTGCGACGAGATGTGCTCTCTAGTGACTATGCTTAAACCCATCAACTTGACTTTGACATCTATAAGATGGAAGTCGAGATTGCATTTTTCAATGAATACTTTAACGAGAATATTCATATGAAGTAGCCATAAAGCTTCATGGATGAGGAAAGAAATGTGTGAAAGTTGAAGAGCTCCATCTATGGACACAAATAAGCTTATTGTAGTTGGAACACTAGATTTGATGAAATTATAAATGTTATGATTTAAGATAGAATCTTGATGAACCATATGAAGCTTAGGAGTGTGATTGTCTTCATCGTACCAAATGTAGATAACTATCGTAATCATTTGGAATGATACAAGGATGATAATAAGTGTTTTATGATCTGACTATTCCATACCTTGAGATATGATGCCCAGAATACCTCTTAAATCTTAGTTATGAAGTTGTTCAGAAGCAAAAAGAAGAGAGCATTGGGATTGTCACATTAGTAAGACATCTTGGATATATTCCATTTTGGAAAATTCAAAAAAGGCTTCTTTTCCTTAAGATATGGTGTTGACCTATCTAAATGGATGGCATCTCAAAGAGTTGAGGATGTGAAAGCTAAAGTTACATACCCTTGCGCATCAGTTACCAGAAGCCTGGTGTATGCTAGATATATACAAAAGGTCAAAAGTCTTCCATGCAATGGGAGTAATAAATTATTACTAATCCTACTAATGGAGATAAGACACTTACTTACAGTGATAAAAACACCTTCAAAGATGAAAAGATTTTTGAGATAGTGATATCAAAGTCTTATCATCAAGAATTTAATACTTTATAGATAGTGATCTAAAAGGTCTTAACTACATATACCTTACAAGGCTTAAGATTAAATCTTAGTCTTAGGAGATAAAGATCTCCAAGGCATTCTGATAAGGATGATATAAATTACATACTGGTTATAACGATTATTGAGTTATAGTGTCAGAGACACTATAACTGCCTTAAATTGAGCATTGGTTGCATAAGATGCAACATTTGCATAAGATGCAACATTTGCATTGGATGTGAGCACTGTTACTAGGAGATATGCAAGTATCGTAAAAGGACTTGGCGTAGTCTCTCGGGAACAAAAAGACTGATCAACTTACTTAGCTATGTTAAATAGTTTATGATTGTCAAATGAGTGTGGGTTTAAAGATTAGTCCACTAATGATTATTTGGGCTAGTGGGAGATTGTTTGATATACGAGCTCACGACGAGCCATTATGCAATAAATGTTATTGCAAATCATTCCCTTATCTGAAATGAAGAATAACTAATTTACATAATAGATCCCTTAGTACAATTAGGGTTATGTACCATGACCTTCTTGATGATCATACAGCTATTAATTCAATTGTTGAATCATAGAGGCTGGTGCTTGGATGAAATCTAAAGAGTTAGATTGAGGATTCATCAAGCACCGTCAAATGATTGTTAGGAGATGATCTTCAGCCTGAGTAGGAGATGACAATCCTTTTTCTAATGGGTTGATATCTAATCGACCTCTTGATGCAAGGACTCTACATAGGAATATAGATTCGGACGTGTTAGATAAGTTAGGTCAAAGAGTTGACCTAATGAGATCGAGATAACCAAGACCTACGTCGTATGCTGTCACGATATAGCCACGCATCCTTTGACCGGAGATAGAAGTACTACTATATATTTGAGTATGTACATTTGGCAGATCGATAGGTTGATGATCTAAACAAGGTCTATACACTGACGAGTTGGTGTGCATACAAGGGCATATGAGTAATACGATCTCGCAAAAGGATCATACATGTTCATTACTGAACCGGAAGACATGAGCTCACTCATGAGATATTGGGAATCAAATCCCGTGCACGGTCGTCTTGCTTTGGAAGTTTGACTGAATTTGTAGGTTTGATATATGCTTTCGGAAAGTGTATACTAGGTATGATATATGCTTTTAGAAAGTATATGATCGATATCGACGCCCAATGATCAAATGAGAAACTTAATGATAAAACCATGAAGGAGACAGTCTAAATAAGATCTAAAACTTCGGATTTATTCTAGGTCTTCTAGTATGCGGGATGTACAGATATTAAAAATACATGAGGGTAATGTGATCATAAATGATTATATAACTTTGACGTTTCCATTCCGAGAGAGTGATGAAATAGGTTTGGATTTTAGTGACTCCATTCATAAAGAAGTAATCTGATCTTGGTCCAAATGTTGGACATTTATCTAAATATTATTGAATGCAATAAGAAGATTAAATTTATGGTTTTGATTTAATCAAACATCTATGATAGGTCCTCGAGATCTAGATTTGAGATATAATCTCATTATCCAAGTCACTATATGTGGAACGTACAATCGCCCTATCCTTATCTCCAAATATCCGCGGAGAAAGCGCATTATTCTTGAAAGAGTTCAAGAATAATTGCATTGATAAATATATATCCTAGCATTAAGATATGGATGATTAAATGTGATTTAATTATCATGAATAATATGAATTTGATTCATATTATTTGATCATATAAGGAGAGTTATCTAAGATAATTAAATGTAGTTTAATTATCGAAGGTTGTGAATAATGTGAATGTGATTCATATTATTTGGGCACATGTGAATAGAGATCCAAGATAATTAAATATGATTTAATTATCAAGGATATGACATGATTTAATTATCATGAATATGAATAATGTGGATAGCACTATCAATATTAATTATATATTATAAATGTGATTTATAATATAGAAGAAAGAGTTATTGGTAAATAACATTTATAATTTAAATGTTGATGTGAATTGGATTCACATTGAACATTAATTGAAAATGTAATTTACATTTTATTTTGGGTTATGAATATGATTCACAAGTTTCTAATGGCATGATTGTAATGTTCACAAAATAAATTGAATTTACTTTCGTGAAATAATTTGCAACAAAAGTTGTTGCAAAATTTGAAGAGAATCATGAGATAATGCAATCTCATGAAATATGAGTGGCTTGACACCTTTCTAAAGAGGAGGGTGGACGACCACCGAACCTTAAGTAGAATTGGTGGTCGTCCCCTCTTCTTATGGAAGGAGGCTTGCCTCCTTCCTATTTCTCCAAGACAAATTGATTTAATGAAAATTAATTTATAATGATTATTATTCAATATAATTAATTTAAGTAAACTAATTGTTATTTTTAGCAACAAAATCATGACCATTAAAAGAAACACCAATCAATCTTCACCATTAAATTTGTGTTGTCCATAGATTGAGATCCATGAACACCCAAATATTATAAAAGACGAGGAAACCCTAGCTCTTCTTTAATGCAATATAATATGTTATTCTCTCTCTCTACACGCCAAGCCTCTCTCTCTCATCTAGAGTGGCCATCCACTCTAAACCCTAAAGAGATTGTTGTCGTCATTGCCATGCCATTGTGTCGTCGCTTCGATCACTCCTAGATCTCCGTCTCTTTCGGTGCATCACGCTCATGAAGAAGGCGTCGGATCTCGTGAAAAAAGATTAAGAGATTCGCCGCTTGAATCATCAACATGGATTGCGAGGTGTACGTGTTTCATCAACGTGCTCGCAAGCGTCTCATCCATCGGATCAAACTTGAGACATGCGGTCTTTTCGTTTAGAGACTCGATCACAACCACACTTTAAGAGGCAACCTTAATACCTAATTGTGGTTTAGATGAAACGATCTGAGAGGTGTTCTCGGATCATGTGGTTTTTAAATTCCGTTGCCCCGAGCAACTAGTGTGACTAGTTGCTCCCGATTCCATATGATGTGATCTTCATGCTTCCGTGATCCACTTAAGGTTTTCTCCATGACCTTCAATAACATCTTGTATCCGAAAGGTAGCCAAAGAGATGCTAGGTGAGTCAAAGGGAGGAGCTTCGGACTAAAGGGAGGCTTAGTGATGGAGTGAAGAGGTGATGAATCCCAATTCATCACTCTTTATTCCTTTATTTTAGCTAGAAACTTAAGCAAAATACCATGTAAATATGTGTAAATATCATAAATTGCCAAAACACATGCATCATGTAAATATACATAATTAGCATGTTTTTGTGTCAAAATAAAGGAATAAAGAAACACAAGAAAAAGAGGAAAATATTTAGAATAAATATTGAGTGACCTAACCCCAAGGGAGGGCTCAGCATGGGCCTGACCGCAAAAGAACCCAAGTAGAGGGAGATAAGGTCAATCATACTTGTACATAATCCTATGTATTTAAATAAATTTATTTTCCTCCAAGTAAAAAGTGAAAAGTGTTTCTCATATTTTGTACATATTTGTAAAAATAAAACTAAAACAAAAATGGAAAAATAAAAGAAAAATAAAAAGTCTCTCTCTTCAGTGTACATAGACCATGTATATAAAATAAAATGCCTATTTATTTTCTCCTTGTAAATAATTAATAAATCCAATAAAAATATTTTTATATACTCCATATTTTATGGTGTAAATAAATAAAATAAAAATCAGAAAAATAAAAACAAAAATAATAAAAATCATTTCTCACCTTGTATATATACCATGTACATATGTATATAAACCTATTTATTTAACCCATTTAAATAAATCAAAAAAATAAAATAAAAATACCTTATTATTCCAAATTTTATGTTGTAAATAAATAAAATATAAAATTAGAATAATTATACAAAAATAAACAATTAAAAATAAAAATACATATGAATATATACCTACATATAATAATAATATAACGTAAATACGTTATATATTTTTCAAAAAAATAAATAAAAATCACTAAAAATAATTTGAAAAATAATAAACATTTTTCATGTTTAAACTTTTTTGAAATAAAATCATTTACTATTTTTAATTGAATTTTCAAATAATTAATAAATGGCGTCTTCCCATTGGTCCATGGGGGATGTTGACCTCCGGTCAACTGTCCCCCCAGGACCACACCTTAGCGGATCTGCTTCGCCAACCCGACTTCACCTAATTTCCCACGCATGATCCGATCACCATTCATCCAAACCCCGGGTCCTGATTACACCTGAATCATCCCTGATCCACGCCCGGGGATCAGCTTAGGGATCCGAGCCCCGAATCACTCGTCCGACCTCCATCTTGCCGGACCCCTACGAGTATATATCCTCTCCTCCGTCACGCTTTTCACTCCATCTTTGGCCTTCCCCCTCGCCTCCGATGATCTCCTCTCCTCCACCTGAGTGACAGCCGCGTGCGGGAGCGTCGAAGAGAGGACCGAGAACCACTGATCCGACAATTCCCATCGACGTGCGCCGCCGCGAGGTGTGCCCGAGCCTCTGGCCCCGTCGAGCCATCGAGACGACGACCCCGGAGGTCCCCGACCTCCAGCCTAGACGAATGCACCCACCCTTTAGGTCAGATTCTTCTTAGATGCTTCTAATTTCAGGATTTTCGATTTAGCTCCGTCGTCGTCGTCCACTTTCTCTGATCATCCATTTGCCTATCCGACCGCTTCTACACCTTCACCAGACTCCTCTCCACCTGTAGCGCCCTTTCATTCCCCCTGGCTCACCCCGGAGCAGGGCTATCGTCCTCCTCCGTCACCGCTTCGCCGGAGGACTACACACTGCCTCGCCCTTCACCTTTCTCGTGCTCCAACGGGTCGAGGCAGTTTGCCCTCGACCCCGTGGTTCACTTGTGCAGGTCAAAACGCCAAAGGAACCTCATCTGGAGGTCCAAAGCTGAAGCACAGTCGGCTCCAGGTTCTTCTCGTCGCTGGAGCGTTCCTGACGCTCCCGGCCCCATCCGAGCATACCAACCGCTGCGGAACGTCTCCAACACTGATTCGCCCATCCTAGAAGCGTCGGAGGTCCTCCCTACAGCGCGTATCGGTCGCGCGAAGTTCGTCGGCGGCCAGTTCATTCAGGACCCTCCACCACCGTCGGATCGAGCTTCAGCCCAGTTCTGATCTCAGCCCTTCATTCTTCGGGCAGCCCCGACCGTCGGATCTCCATCAAGAGCTCATCTGGAGCGTTCATCGGCGAAGGGGTAGCCACGCATATCAACCGTTAGATCTACACGTGGCACGCCCTCGTCTGTCAGATCTTAATAAGAGGGTAATTTGCACTTAGGCCCCTCCTCTTTTAGTATTTACTGTTTAGTCTTGTAAATATTAGTTTATGTTGTTTTTATTTTGGATATCTTGCACATTGGACCTCGATGTTTATGTTATTTGCATTTTAGTCCTTGCCTATGTGAGACACGTGCTTCGACACGTGACATTTTGGACAATTTGCATGTTTTGGGCTGGGTTTTATGCTCTGTTATAGAATGAAATGTAATTTCTGATATTTGCATTTATACCCATGTGCGTGGTTTTAATTGAGCATGTGCCGATTGTCTAGAACTTTGCACTTTCTACCCTAAACTTTTCGCACGTGTTACGTTTAAGCCCGCGGAAGTATGTTTTCTTACATTTAGGTCCCTGTGAGCTGTGTGCCTTGTTTTTAATGAATAAAATATCAAATCAAATCCAAATTAGGTGAAATTTGGACACGTGGCTCCTGCCACTGTGTAAAAAAATTTCCTGAATTTTTGGGACATTTTCGAGGCTTTTTGCTATTTTTAAAAATTCAAACACACGTATTTTTCTTACTGTCTGAAATAGAAAATCAAAGAAAAATATAAAAACTTGTCTAAAAATTCTAAAACAATTAGTGATAGTTAATTAAGTGTTTTCTAGCTTCTGCCAAATTTTTGGCCTATTTGGATTTATAAAACCCAAAAAAAATTGTAAAACCCTAAAAATCTTATAAAAATTCTAAAAAATTCTATAAAAATCAAAAAAATACAAAGTCTTTTTCAGTAGTTTAGTTTTTGCATATACTTTCATAAAAATTGTCTCCAGACTTTTATAGATCAATTATATATTTTTAATTGATCTTTCAAGTCTGGCTGCACAGTGAGCATTGTTTTTCCCCTTTCTCGATTTTTAAAAAATCAAATTAAAATTGAATAATTCTGAAAAATTCACCAAAAACACTTAAAAACATAAAAAACACAAAACAATTTTATTTTAATTTTCTGTATATTTTTGAGTGTTTAAATAAATTGTGCTTGTTGCTTGTTTTTACATTTTCTTAAAAAATTAAAAACATAAAAAAATTAAAAATAATTAAAATCCATCAAAAATATTTTCTGCCTTATTTTTTCGATTTGCCTACTTCGTAGGCCGTCTCGGCTATCCCGTGCTCCTTGAGTCCGACCCTGGTCGCTATACCAGGTTTATAAAATTAGCGAGGACCGCTTGTGATTTTCATTGATTTATCCCCTGTTTGGTGGTTCCTATCTTTTCTTGTTGACCGATTCCTCTTAATCCGAGTTGCAACGACCCGAGAGTGATTATTTTTACCTCACCTGGATTAAGTGTTAGAATTTTCCGGTCATCAGAATGGCGCCGTTGCCGGGGTGCATGGCTTAGTAGTTGTTTTCGATTTTTCGCGATTTTCTTTTCCGCGGCTTTTTGTAGATATTCGTAGATATATTTTTCTCTGAGTCATATATATTTTTCTGAACTGACACACTTTGGTTTCTGCTTCTTGCAAGGGCCCGAGGACCAGGCGGCTTCTTCGGAAGCCGAAGCAACCGCGGGAGTCGGAGGCGGCTTTCTTTTGTACGAAGCCGCAGGAGAGCGCGAGGAGGAGAGCCGAAGTTCGTGAGCCGCGGAATAGCCGCAAAATAACCGCGAGGATTAGCCGTAGTTTAGATTTAGCTTAGTTGAGATTTATTTTTCAGCAGAACCATTTATCTGTAATAACACAGGGACAAACACTTGGACTTGGTTGATATCGGGGTCTGTTTCACCAAGCACCGGTGTGCTCGGGGGACCTCACCGCGATTTTCGTCGGTTTTTCGACTTTTGACCATTGATTTACTGCTTATTTGATTTACGCGGTTGTAGCACTAGTTTAGGAATTTCTGTGATTGTGACGTAAGTAATTAGGATCCAAACACCTAATTATCTGCATGTGCCTATAGATCGATAATTGGACCTAATTAATTAAATCACTAAGAAAAAGTCGGATTATTTGAGTTCTAGTCCACGTGCCTTGAGGAGTCATATACAGCGCGTGCAAGATCCGTTGTGGCGGACACCGAATGGCTCCCAAGATAGGACTCCGGACTTACGCTCGAGTATCCGACTACTGTGCTTACGTGTAGAAATTGCTCTACTAGGGCCGGATTCTCGTGCATCATATAGGTAGTTTATATTCTGTCTTTATTTTATGCGCGGATCATTTTGCATGTAGACTACTGGAGTTAGGTACGCATTTCTTACTCTGCATGCATCATTGATTCCCGTGCATCGGCTTTTTCGTCTTCTCCCCCCCCCCCCCGGCTTTTGGACTTAAAATAAACAGGAGAACCGAAAAATTCGTTAGGCGTTGTTTGATCTGAAAAATATCTAAAAACAAAAAGTATAAAATTGGGACTGTTAATCAAACCTGATCCTAAAAGACACTTCACCTAAAAATTTGTCTTGGGAGAGCAATCCCCTCATTGCTTGGATTGGATGAGCGAGAGAGTGACCCGCATCCTAGGCTAAAGCCAGATCCGATTCTTTGACAGACTACCGATTTTTTACACGAGATAGTCTGTTAATAGTATTGGATTCCTATCAGCTCGCTTAATCGCTTTGAAAGACTGATTGATCACCTAAATTAAAATTGAAAAGATAATTGACCGATCTCTTACGGTCATCAGCTCTGGGTGCGTAGGTGAATCATGGGTTTGCTTGACCAATCTTGTTTGTTTCTTTGGATCCCATACGTCTTCTCCTTCTCCTTCTACATAGCTTTCTCCCACCCACCCTCCCTTCACTTTTCTCTTCCTCTTCTGTATCCCTAGATGATGGATCCCCTTTACTTCTGGCCGACTCTTGCGGCTTCTTCTCCATCTTTTGACCATCAGTCCGGTCCACCTTCGAGGGAGGTCGGATCTCCGACCAACCTCCCGTTCCCTCCCTCCCATCCCTTTCATTACTCTGGGCATACTGCACTACACGTCCGCGGAGATCAGATAGAGCAGATGCGGGGCCCGGACGATACCATTGCTGAGTTGATAGTGCACTTCGCACACGATCATTGAGAGCAGATGCGAGTATCAGATGCCTCCTATGCCAGCATGATGGATGATCAGATAGGACAGGGAGCTCAGTCAGCTTCTACATTAGGTCCATTCATTTTGGGTTTGGGGCTTATTCAGAGACTGCCGACATTTTCAGGAGAGGTGCACGAGGAGCCATATCTTCACCTGTCAGCATTCGAGGAGTTTTGCAGGACACAGATGTATTCAGATATCACTGCAGAGGAGATGATGCTGAAGACCTTCTCATTCACACTTCAGGATAGAGCCATGAGATGGCACCGACGATTGGGAAGGAGATTCACTACATGGAAAGAGCTACGCCGAGAGTTTCTACAGAGATACTTTCCCCAACGTAGAGCAGAACTGATGCGGTCTTTGATCACAGAGTTTTCAGTAGACCCCCAAGAGCCACTGCATGAGGCATGGCCGAGGTTTCTTGACCTCCTGAGGAGATTTCCCGAGCACGGACTTTCACCAATCGACCTTATCGAGATCTCCATGCGAGGGATGACCGCAGATCAGAAAGCACTGGTGATTACCTCATGTGGCGGTTCACATTACAGTTCCGACATTGACTTATTGGATACCATCTCGCGGTTACTTTCACAGAGACCACCTTCACGAGATGTCGTAGTCGGGACAACACATGAGGATGTTGCAGTCTCAGTAGAGTGTGTCGCACTACAGAAGGATACCGATTCTAAACACCAGCCCGAGGACTTGGATTCTGCAGCATCACGGACTACAGAGGACATGACTGCTATAGTGGAGGTTCTGACCCAGAGTCTACTCGAGTTTCCGTTGGTCTTCCAGCTAGAGTTCGAGTCAGCCCCAGAGTTTTCAGTTGACGATTCTTGGATAACAGATCATCTGATATTCCAAGAGTCGGAGGAGCCCCCGCTACTACAGCGATTGATACAGCCATTTCAGAGCCCAATCCCGGATGATTCAGCTTCTTTTCTGCAGAGACATCTCCGAGTCAGGCAGATACCATGACTCAGCTCAACAACCAGAGCTCTATACGGGACACCACTTTGAGAGGCCAGACATAGAGAGTCCCATATTCGAGCCTTTTGTCCTCCACTTTGATGAGACAGATACAGCTTCTGAGGACCAGATGCCAGCCAGCATTGCCGCAGAGCGAGGATCAACCGCAGTCACCTTACCAGTCTCTGCGATGATGACCAGTACCTTCTCCTGCTTCCAGATTGCCGAGAGCCATATTTCAGATGATGATGCAGCCTGGTGCACAGAGTGGGTGCTTGACAGCAGCGCAGATGCCCTCATAGATCCTGATCCTCTATTTCTCACCAATGATCTTGCATTTCTCCCCGAGGGTTATCTGCGGGAGAATGACGTACATGATGAGTACTCGGTTTCACCTGCTGAGAGTGTATCTGATCTGGCGGATCACGAAACCGAGTCTTCCGATCATTCTGATTCTGAGTCTTTTCACCTCGACGACCCTCGCGAGGATGAGCCGATTCTTGAGATATTTGATGATCTGTCTGATTTATCTCCATTATATGCATCGGATATCAGTTTTCGCAGAGAGTCTCCTGATCTTTACTTTCCATACCTTTTTGAGACACTGATTGACGTGGAGGATTCCATGACTGATCCATCCTTCTCCACGTTTGATTTCTTCGACACTACACTTCCACTCCAGTCTGAGCCTGAGCCGATGATTTCTTTTGTGCTACCGGATTCCGAATCATTATTCCCATATCCTTGGACGGTAGCAGACACCCGCCTGATTGCATACCTGGGTGTCATTTCTTACATTGTTGATTTCGTCGTACTTCATCCACCACGACTACGACGACAGTACGGTATTCGCCTCACAGATGCCGTAATGAACCTTGATACAACTTTGTCCTAGCCTTTGCACCCAGCTAGGGGTAAAATCTAGTGCTTGTTGAGAGGTACCTCAACATTGTACCCTTTGTATATACGTGTTTCGTCTTGGTTTGATAGTTCTTTCTGCCGTATTTGTTTTCACCTCAGGTCTCGTATAGGATTATCTTTGCTATACTTAGGATATACCTCATCCTAAGTATAGGGGGGAGGAAACACCGAGTTGTTCATATCGTTATGTTTCATTACTCCTGTCGTTGTCTATACTTAAGGATCCTTCACCTTCAATATAGGGGGAGTGATGCCCTCCCATCTTGTATATATTTGTCTTCTTCGTCTCTTTCTACCTCTGTTTTGCTGCCTATACTTAGGGATATTTCACCCTAAGTATAGGGGGTAGACCCTGTACATCCTTCCACTCGGATCTCCCTTCATGTACAGCTTGCTATACTTAGGATTACTTGATCCTAAGTATAGGGGGAAATACCGAGTTCTCTAGATTCTATTCTTTGATTCATCTTTGTACATACCATTTCTTTTCACTTCCCTATACTAAGCACGAGTTATGTCTTCTTCATCGCTCTTGATCACTCTGAGGACATCGTTCGAGCTAAGTATAGGGGGGTGTCGTATATATTTCATATATACTTTAGCCATAACTCGTACTTTGTGTGAGTGTGTTAATAAATAAAAATAGCTAAAAATCCATAAAAATTTAAAAATTTCCCTTGTACATAAAATTTTCTTGCACATACCTATTTATTTATAGAAATTATTTTTGTACAAATGATTGTAAAAATGATTTGTGTAAATGATTTGTGAATATTTTCATATCAAAATTTATGTATATAGTACAAATTTTTGTAAAATGTTTGGAAAACAAAAAGTTTGCAAAAACCTTGTGTAAATTTTTGTAAATATTTTGCAAAACTTCGCATTCATGCATACATCCATGTTTTCAAACATTTTTCAAAAATTTTTGCACATGTGTAAATATTTGTCAAATAGCATCTTTGTAAGTACTTGCACAGTTTCCCAAATCGTAGTTGACATTTAAACTGACCTAGAATTAAATTGACAAATGGAGCTTGGTTAAGACCTTAATCCACCTAATTATAAGAGGAACCTTATAGGGCTTAGGATTGAGACTTTTCAGGTCCATTGGGACTTAATTCTTTGAGTCCACTAGGCTATGAGCATATGTCATTTTGATGAGCCTAAGTAGAGCACTTAACAATACACGCATGACTCTCAGAGACAATGGTTTTACTTGCACCAACACTTTACACATAGCTCTCCGCGGATGAGGTGGTGAGGAGGCAGTTTCCTTTGGCTTGGGGTAGCATATGAGGGTAGTACTTCTAGGCGAAACCTCTCTTCTTCTTATAGTGAAGGAAGTACATCTCAACTTGGTCTGGTGGTTATGAAGTCTAAAGACAGAAGCTGTGGGTTGCAATAAAGCTTCAAAAGAGGGATAGTCTACTGGCTCAAGAGGAAAAACTCCTTGTACATATGTTGCACCATGTAGATATGTTGTACAGATGCACACACAAAAAAAGTGTGCAAAAAGAAAAGAACTCCAAAAAAGTGGTGGGTCGGATTGAAAATTTAATAATCCCACCGGAGTGTATATAGTCAAATAAAGCAAAAGCTTATATTATACATGACCATCTCATGAAGCTTGCAGCGGGAGACTCAGCTACACTGGTTAGAGCTCCCAAGGATACATGGCTACACTGGCCATGGTCCATTCTCTTCTTCCACCTCTTCTTGAGCCGGTTGCACTTGAACTTAGAAGGGAATACCCCGCTTCTCGAGGAAAGAGTTGCTAGACCGAGGCATTAAAGTTACCGGGTTAAGGGAGGTTGTTTCTTTATTACTTCTGAGGTGAGGAGCTACATATCACTTACACAGTACAAGGAAAGATTCATGGTCATTAGAGTTTGTGTATGTAGACTTGTTCTGATCTGGTTTATTGAGGAGTCTTGACCATAGATTGGTGGAACTTAGAGGCTGTTAAGTTTTAAGCTTAAGTCCAAATAAGGTTCCGACAAGTTAATAATCCAAAGGTCTGACCGAGCTCCAAATTTCAATTTAATGAAGGAAAGTTTAATAATCAACAATGATTTCCTCTCTTTTTCTTTTTTTTTCTCTTATGCACTTCTTTTTCAAATAAGTGTTTGCTAAGGGACTAACAAAAGTAAAGTATAGGGGGGTGATGAATCCCAATTCATCACTCTCTAGACACTTAAGCAAAATACCATGTAAATATGTATAAATATCATAAATTGCCAAAACACATGCATCATGTAAATATGCATAATTATCATGTTTGTGTGTCAAAATAAAGGAATAAAGAAACACAAGAAAAAGAGGGAAATATTTAAAATAAATATTGAGTGACCTAACCCGAGGGCTCAGCATGGGCCTGACCGCAAAAGAACCCAAGTAGAGGGAGATAAGGTCAATCATACTTGTACATAATCCTATGTATTTAAATAAATTTATTTTCCTCCAAGTGAAAAGGGAAAAGTATTTCTCATATTTTGTACATATTTGTAAAAATAAAACTAAAACAAAAATGAAAAAATAAAAGAAAAATAAAAAGTCTCTCTCTTCAGTGTACATAGGACCATGTATATAAAATAAAATGCCTATTTATTTTCTCCTTGTAAATAATTAATAAATCCAATAAAAATATTTTTATATACTCCATATTTTATGGTGTAAATAATAAAATAAAAATTAGGAAAATAAAAACAAAAATAATAAAAATCATTTCCCACCTTGTATATATACCATGTACATATGTATATAAACCTATTTATTTAGCCCATGTAAATAAATCATAAAATAAAATAAAAACACCTTATTATTCTAAATTTTATGTTGTAAATAAATAAAATATAAAATTGAAATAATTATACAAAAATAAACGATTAAAAATAAAAAAATACATATGTATATATACCTACAAATAATAATAATATAATGTAAATACGTTATATATTTTTCAAAAAAATAAATAAAAATCACTAAAAAATAATTTGAAAAATAATAAACATTTTTCATGTTTAAACTTTTTCGAAATGATTCTACTATTTTTAACTGAATTTTCAAATAATTAATAAATGGTGTCCTCTCTATCCTCTCAGGACCACACCTTAGCGGATCTGCTTCGCCAACCCGACTTCGCCTAATTTCCCACGCATGATCCGATCACCATTCATCCAAACCCCGGATCCTGATTACACCTGAATCATCCCTGATCCACGTCCGGGGATCTGCTTAGGGATCCGAGCCCCGAATCACTCGTCCGACCTCCATCTTGCCAGACCCCTACGAGTATATATCCTCTCGTCCGCCGCGCTTTTCACTCCATCTTTGGCCTTCCCCCTCGCCTCCGATGATCTCCTCTCCTCTACCTGAGTGACAGTCGCGTGCGGGAGCGTCGAAGAGAGGACCGAGAAGCCGGGAACCACAGATCCGACGATTCCCATCACCGTACGCCGCCGCGAGGTGCACCCGAGCCTCTGGCCTCGTCTAGCCATCGAGGCGACAACCCCGGAGGTCCTCGACCTCCAGCCTAGACGATTGCACCCACCCTTTAGGTCAGATTCTTCTTAGATGCTTCTAATTTCAGGATTTTCGATTTAGCTCCGTCGTCGCCGTTCACTTTCTCCGATCATCCATTTGCCCATTCGACCGCTTCTACACATTCACCAGACTCCTCTCCACCTGATGCGCCCCTTCATTCCCCTGGCTCGCCCCGGAGCAGGGCTATCGTCCTCCTCCCGCCACCGCTTCGCCGGAGGACTACACACCGCCTCACCCTTCACCTTTCTCGTGCTCTAACGGGTCGAGGCGGTTTGGCCTCGACCCCGTGGTTCACTTGTGCAGGTCAAAACGCCAAAGGGACCTCATCTGGGAGGTCCAAAGCTGAAGCACAGTCGGCTCCAGGTTCTTCTCGTCGCCGGAGTGTTCCTGACGCTCCCGGCCCCATCGGAGCATACCAACCGCCGTGGAAAGTCTCCAACACTGTTTCGCCCATCCTAGAAGCGTCGGAGGTCCTCCCTACAGAGCGTATCGGTCGCGCGAAGTTCGCCGGCGGCCCAGTTCATTTAGTACCCTCCACCACCGTCGGATCGAGCTTCGGCCCAGTTCTGATCTCAGCCCTTCATTCTTCGGGCAGCCCCAACCGTCGGATCTCAATCAAGAGCTCATCTGGAACGTTCATCGGTGAAGGGGTAGCCACGCATATCAACCGTTAGATCTACACGTGGCACGCCCTCGTCCGTCAGATCTTAATAAGTGGGTAATTTGCACTTAGTCCCCTCCTCTTTTAGTATTTACTGTTTAGTCTTGTAAATATTAGTTTACGTTGTTTTTATTTTGGAGATCTTGCACATTGGACCTCGATGTTTATGTTATTTGCATTTTAGTCCTTGCCTATGTGAGACACGTGCTTCGACACGTGACATTTTGGACCATTTGCATGTTTTGGGCTGGGTTTTATGCTCTGTTATGGAATGAAATTTAATTTCTGATATTTGTATTTATACCCCTGTGCGTGGTTTTAATTGAGCATGTGCTGATTGTCTAGAACTTTTGCACTTTCTACCCAAAATTTTTCGCATGTGTTACGTTTAAGCCCTTGGAAGTATGTTTTCTTACATTTAGGTCCTTGTGAGCTGTGTGCCTTGTTTTTATTGAATAAAATATCAAATCAAATCCAAATTAGGTGAAATTTGGATACATGGCTCCTGCTACTGTGTAATAATTTCCCTAAATTTTTGGGACATTTTCGAGCTTTTTGCTATTTTTAAAAATTCAAAAACGTGTATTTTTCTTACTGTATGAATTGGAAAATCAACGAAAAATATAAAACTTGTCTAAAAATTCTAAAAAAATAGTGACAGTTAATTTTAGTGTTTTCTAGCTGCTGTCAAATTTTTGGCTTATTTGGATTTATAAAACTCATAAAAATTGTAAAACCCAAAAAATCTTATAAAAATTCTAAAAAATTCTATAAAAATCAAAAAAATACAAACTCTTTTTCTGTAGTTTAGTTTTTGCATATACTTTTCATAAAAATTGTCTTCAAATTTTTATAGATCAATTCTATATTTTTAATTGATCTTTCAAGTCTGGTTGCACAGTGAGCACTGATTTTCCCCTTTCTCGGTTTTTAGAAAATCAAATAAAAATTGAAAAATTCTGAAAAATTCATCAAAAACACTTAAAAACATAAAAACTCAAAAACAATTTTATTTTAATTTTCTGTGTATTTTTTAGTGTTTAAATAAATTGTCCTTGTTGCTTGTTTTTACATTTTCTTATAAAATTAAAAACACAAAAAAATTAAAAATAATTAAAATCCACCCAAAATATTTTCTTCCTTATTTTTTCGATTTGACTACTTCGTAGGCTGTCTCGGCCATCCCGTGCTCCTTGAGTCCGACCATGGTCGTTATACCAGGTTAATAAAATTAGCGAGGACCGCTTGTGATTTTCATTGATTTATCCCCTGTTTGGTGGTTCCTATCTTTTCTTGTTGACCGATTCCTCTTGATCCGGGTCGCAATGACCCGAGAGTGATTATTTTTAGCTCATCTGGATTAAGTGTTAGAATTTTCCGGTCATCAAGAAGCACAAGAGAAACTCAAAATTAAAAGAGCATACTTTAAGTAATGTTCAAGAATAGAACAGATAAAACTGTCACAAACTACAAAATTGTAAAGAATGAAGCAAAAACTGATGTAAGCGAAGTTAAAAGCTTATGAAGTTTTGTAGAAAAAAATCGACTCTAAAGAGGCCAGAAGAATATATTCAGAAGCAAGAGGAAAAAAGATCAAAGACCTTTCTCAAGTAATATGCATTAAGGATGACGAAGGTCATGTGCTAGTTCCTCATAAGGATATAAAGACTAAATAGAATCGTTACTTCCATAAGTTTTTCATTGGGGAAGGAAATAGAGAGATCACTTTGGGAGATCTAGCTAGTAGTGAAAGTTACTTAAATCATGCAAGTTATAGACGAATACAAAGGAAGGAAGTAGAGGAGGTTTTGAAGGTTATGAGACCTGAGAAAGATGTATGACCTGATGACATTCTTATAAAATTTTGGAGAGTTTTAAGTGAGCGTGGTTTGATTGGTTTGCAAATTTATTCAATGTTATTTGGCGAAGCAAGAAAATGCATAAAGATTGGAAGAGGAGCATCGTGATGCCTCTTTATAGGAACAAATGAGACATTTAAAATTGGTTATATTACAAAGGTATCAAGTTGATGAGTCACACGAAAATCTGGGAGTGTGTTGTCGAAAGAATGTTGAGGTAAGTTTTTAAAGTAAAAGAAAACCAGTTCACATTCATTCCAGGTTGTTCAACTATTGAAGCCATACACTTGCTGAGGAGAACTATGAAGAATTATAGAGCTAAAAGGAAGAACCTCCATATGATTTTTATTGATTTGAAAATGCTTACGATTCCGTCCCACAAGAGATTATGAAGAGTTTTGGAGAAGAGACAAGTACATGTCTTATACATTAACCTCATAAAAGATATGTATGATAGGGTTTCATTTTGTGTAAGGATACAATTTGGGAAGACTGACTATTTTAACATCAACATTGGTCTGCATCAAGGTTCAGCTTTGAGTCCATTCCTTTTTTTACTTTAACTATGGAAGTTGACAAGTCACGTTAAGGATGAGATGCCTTGGTGTATGTTATTCGATGATATTGCATTGATTGATGAGACTAGAGATGGAGTGAATGAGAAGCTTGAGGTTTGGAGATATGCATTGGAGACTAATGAATTTTGTATAAGTAGGGCTAAGACTGTATATATGGAGTGTACTTTTGATGGAAGCAATAGTAACGAAATCAAGGTGAAAATTGGTGACGATAATATTCAGAAGAGAAATTCTTTAGACACTTGCGATTTATTTTACAACATGATGGGAAAATTGATGGAGATGTTACTAATAGAATAAACACAAGTTGGTTAAAATGGAGAGAAGCATTTGTTGTTTTCTGTTATAAGAAAATTCTTTTGAAAATCAAAGAAAAGTTTTACAAAGCAGTCGTGACACCTGCTATGCTATATGGATCTGAATGTTGACCTATAAACCATAAACATGTGCAGAGAATAGCATTAGCAGAAATGAAAATGCTAAGGTGGATGTCTGGACACACACGTAAAGATAAGTTGGAATGATGTAATCAGAAGAAAAGTTTATATAACTCCGATCAATGATAGGATGCGAGAAAATCGTCTAGAGTGGTTTGGAAATTTGCGAATGAGGTCAGTTGATGCACCCGTTAGGAGATGCGAGCTACGGGATATTAAGCCAGCTAAGAGAGGGCAAGGAAGGCTCAAGAAGTCTTGGAATGAGATTATACCAAGGAATCTTAGTTTTTTTGAATCTAAACCCAATAATGACACAAGATAGATTTGAGTAGAGGCAAACAATCCGTATAGCCTACATTACTTAATGTGAGAAAAGGCTTTATTGTTGTTGTATCATATCTGTAAACATGATTCTTCTTATACTGTGGCAAACTTTTTCTTGTTATGTACCATAAGTAAGGTGTCTTTCAAAGAGAGATTCCTATGGATTTCATCTTAAAGCCACAACAGCATCAACAACATGGGGAGTGAAAAAAATCACATCTTCAAGAGATCTTATCTATAGTACATAATAAAAAGTTTCACCACAGTACCCTACACAATTTTCTCCAAAACCAATTGCAAACCTGTCAAGGTTAAGATATTTGCTTGGCTATTAAGAGGACTGGAATCAATGTGTGGTAGGTTCAAATGGACCCCAAGAGTGGAGACAATATCCCATGTATGAACCAGTTTTTCCTTTGTGAGCTCTTTAGCACAATTTGTATGGGTTGGATGCATTTTACCTGTAGATTGATTCTTCCAGTTGCGATGCTTTTTACCCAAGTTTGAGACTAGGGAACATCAGTTCTGAAAGACACTGATGTATTGATGGTGATCAGATAGAGAATTTCGGCTCCTTTGGTCTATGTGGTCGTAGAAAACGCAATGGTGTGTGATAATGCTTGATGTTGGGGAGAAGATATCCTTCGTATACGGGAAAGTTCACACAATGAACAAACCAAAAAATCACCACAAGACATATTTTATATAAACCAAGGGGGAGAGATTTTTCCAAAACCCTGCTGGAAACATCCAATTACACCCATGGTACTTAGCATGCTATGTCAAGTAACAAGTTTCCAACTCGACTCGGGTTTAGCTGGGACAATCAGACTAACCGGGTAATCATATCCGATCCCACATCCATTTGCTGTTTCCTAAGTCAGAGCAGGTGTATGGCATTGCTGAACTACGTTTCAAAGCTAATCGACAACCGATTCGTCAGTCATCCTTTGGCACCAAAATAAAAAAGAAACAAAACTTTTCTATCACGTTTCTCACACATTCCCTAGAACTTCATCCAAGAAGACCCTTCAGCTTCCACCCGGTAAACAACTCCAAGATACCTCCGACCTAAGTGCATTCCAGGATATGGCAATGGACAACCATGTATCAAAATCCAAAGCGAGAACTCGTGCATCACTCTCCATCATCCGGATCACGAGAGGGAGCGAAGAACGCCAAAATCATAGCAGAGAAATCAAAAAGCACAAGAAAGATAGAGCACTCACAACTCCAGTCACCACAATAGCGCGGCGGGGCTTCAGCTGCAGGTGGGAGTGGAGTGGGGCTGGTGAGGTCGTTACAGGCGAGAGTGGAGGCCACCGCGTCCTTCTTGTTCTCTCTCTGGTGGGGACCGGAGAGGGGGACAAATTGCACTTTTCCGTATTTTTCGAGCTTAAAATGGTACGCCGTGGCGGTTTGGAAAAAAAATCCCTCTTTCCTGAAATGGCGAGGTAGGCGCCTCTCCACTAGCTGGTGTTCTTGATCCGTGCTTATGGGTTTAAGGGAGTTTCCAAATGCCCTGTCAGAGCATAACATTTCAATATTTTCCTATCAAGCATCAATCGACCAATGATTTGTTGATCGACAAATCGTTCGTCGATCCATGCTATTCTGAAAAACTTTTAAATTTTATATTCTTAAAAATAACATATAAAAATATTTGAAAATAAGAACCGACAAATTATATGTCGATTCTCGATTTCAAATATTTTTATATATTGTTTTTCATAATATAAAATTCAAAAAGTTTTTCGAAATAATATTATATATTATCTGTATTTATTAATCGACAAACGGTTCGCTGATCGATAAATCGTTCGTCGATCGATATCTGATAGGAAATACTGAAGTCAGATGCCTTGACAGGGTATTTGGGTGATGGGGATGCCATGTCAAGGAAAAAACTCGGTCTACAAGTGGAGGATTTTTTTAAGGATAAGCTGATGGGTAAATTTAGAAGATTTACTGCGATGTAATTTTACTGGATTTAGAAAATGATTAGATGTTGATTATTTTTTAATTTGTCATGATAAACTGGTGTATTAGTATTTGTTTAATGAATGACAAAAAACGAGAGGAAAATGGATGAGAGATATTAAATTAGTTGTATTAAATGAGAGGGGATGGAGATTTAGGAATGTAAATAAATATTAGCATTCTCAAACTTATACTCATATATAAAATCACTACTTTAACTCATCTGTTTATTAAATGGGTAGGTTTATGCAGGTGCATATATACCAATCAAGTATTTATGTACCCAATGGTATCCACATATCTAAATAAAAATCAATCCTAGACTAATAATTGATGTGCTATATTCTTAGGAAAAGATAATAAACTAAAGTTAAATATAAACTTCACACATATCTAATATAGAGTTAATTCTAAACCAATTAAGTACATAAATTATTTGAGGACGCCTGAGATATATATTTGGTGATAATATTGAAGATACACAACACATTGACAGTTAGTTACATCACACATAATGTGTGAAGTCAGAGTGAGGACATGAAATATATTCAACACATATGGGAATATCATTGACTTATATTAATCAGATGGTTTGTCCTTACTGGATTAAAATTATATGTATGTTAGGCAGGTAAAAAGGTAATTGACTATGTATTAGTGAGTGAACGATGAGAAATATTTCGAAACTTTTATATAGGTGAGTTGAAAACAATTGGTTATGGATTAGGTCTGATTTGCTTAAATATATGAAGCACATAAACACACGTCTATATGTGTATGTTCATGTGTATGCATATGCATATTTGTATACATGTATGTATATAGGTTAGGGTTCATGTTCGGTTACTCATGAGGGAATTCCAAACTCGAATCCGCACAAGCATGGGTAGTGAATTTCAAATCTAAACAAATCTCAAAATGCATGGGACAAGTTTTGGATCATTAAATGGAGCTGTTCGGATTGGGAGTACCCTTGCAAAGACTCAAAATACTCAAATTTTGTAGGGTTACCCTAACAACCGGAGTATTCCAAATGGGAAGTATGTTGATTGTGAAAAGGTAAGTATTGGATGAACTGATGGTGAGATATGAGGCTAAGGAGTTTGTATAATAATGACAGAATTAAGAGTAAACTACATCAATATCGTTGATCTATATATCAACTTTATAAGGTAACAAAGTGAACTTTATCTTCAAGATTTTGTTTCAACATGATTCAGCTGTAAAAGTTTAGTTGTTCATTTTATCTTCCTAATCTTAAATATCATTAGTTCGTAATCTATCTGAGACAAATCTTAAAAGACTGAGCACCACATTATTACTTTGTAAAATTCGATTACATCATTGAAACTAGATGTATTGTTTAGGGGATTTTTCGTAATTTAAAAATAAACTAAATCCAATGAACTCACGTTGTCGGTAGATTTGTCTAAAATTTTATGAGTCAGTATTCGCTCAAATTCGATTTGCTAAAAGTACAATTAAGAATGGAGTTGAAAATAAATGAACCAAATTTAAACACAATTCTAGATTTGTTTATATAAATAAATCGAAACTAAATAAGGAAGGTTCGTTTGTTATAAGGTTTGCATTAAATTCGAAACCTAAACACAAGTTTAGTTTAGCTTATATAAACAAATTGAAATTTGAAACTAAATGAGAAAGGATCATTCTTTTTTTTTTGATGATAAAGAGGGTGATCTCCCAGTGTGGGAGTCACCGCAAAATTATATTAAAATAATAAAGATCAAGAGTACATCTTAAGTTATCAAGACTCCCAGAAGTTCAAAAGGGCCCTACAATGTGATACAACATTTTCTGAATAAAAATTCTGACTCTTGAAAATGAGCTCGTTTCTTGCCAGCCAGATCGTCCAAAGTGCCGCAAAAGGTTTAGAGACATCATCTGTGGAGCTTCCTCCCACCTTCCTTATTGCCACCCAAAAGCTCATCGATCCGCTCGTGTCTAACCAAGGGATAGCCAATTCCCTCCAGACCTTCATTGAAGACTCACACTTGAAAAAGAGATGTTCTGCATTCTCCATTTGCTCCCCGCATCTATCACAACTCGCCTCCTGGATCCCCAAGACCAAAGTCTGATTTACTAAAAATTCGTTGGAGGTTTTTCATTAATTTTGACGAGTGTATTTACATTCGAATGCATTAATTTATGCATTTACATATGGATGGCGATGATAGAAATATCAGTCTTTTCACTACTCATTAACTATCGAGTAAAGAACTTCCCATAAGTTTATATGAATTGTAATGAATGTCAAATCACCCATGTAATTTTTTATGGAAGCTTAATTTATGGTAATAAAAGGTGTTAATATGCATTTTTATGTGCTGGTTATCAAAATAAAACGTATCAAGAAACCAAAGGTTTTTTGAAACTTGCACTGAAAATCCCAGACCAAGTTTGCTTGTGGTGAGATTTACAACAAAACCCCCAGGTGAGTTTCAATAGGTAATGGGGCTAAAAAATAAAACTTATCTCCTTTTGTTCGATTGATGAGAGAGAGAGAAAAATGATCAATTATAATCAAATATTAAATCATGAGTTTTTATTTACCATTGTATCCTTTTCGAGTTAGATTCATCCTTTTTTGCAATCTCAATTATGTCGTTGCCTTCTTGGGCAATTACCAGTTATACCCATTAGGTTATAGTTTTCTTGTTAGTGAGATGAATCAAACCATAGTTTATACAGACCAAAGTCTGATTTACTAAAAATCTTTGTGCAGTTTGCCCCTTATAATTGTATAAAAATTACACATATATCTCTCATCTTTCTTTTCGATTGCACTTCTACCCCTGAGATAATGTTCATTTGCAGAAAGGAACAACTGTCAATTGGCCAAGAAGATATTGATAGTACAAAAAGAAGAATGACATAATTGATATTGTAGAATCGAAAAAAAGTACCACCGTATAGAACTATTTAATCGATAGACATGACATATCATAAAAAGTAACAATCTCGTCTCCGATCTTAGATATGTATCTTCATCTAATTCTTAACTAATGAAATTTAATTGATTAATTTTGTCTTTCTAAATTTAAATTACATCTCAAGGCCATATTGAGACAGATATTAAATATCAGATATAGTATCACCTTTTTAGAGGTCATGGATTGACAATGAAATCGGATTGTATAGCTCAAGGACTTTTATATAATTTACTAAAAAAATCTGGTAGAAAGAAGACATCTTCCTTAAACGGATTCTTTCCACGGGTGCTGTCGCCTTTCGAGTATGGAAAGGATGATGGGGACATTTTTATAGGTCATGGCTTTTCAGTGATATGGTCCTATGCATGTCAGATGATGATATAGACCCATATACAGACAACGTTGGGGTACGACAAGTTCAAAAGGCAATACTGGAGAAAAGCCCTTTTCTACGTGTGGGGACAATACGATCCGCAGGGACTGCTGAGGTTTCCCGTGGGTCTTCATGGCCTGAACAAAGGTGGTATATAAGGGTGTCAGAAAATTCTCAAGTTCGATATTCGCTCAGGTTCGGCTCGCTAAAAGTTCGATTCAGATTCGGTTTGGAAATAAACGAACCGAATCTGAATACAAGTTTAGGTTCGATTAAATAAACGAACCGAACCTAAAAATCACAGGTTCGCTCAGGTTCGATTCGTTAAAAGCTCGATAAACACACACACACACACACACACACACACACACACACACACACACACACACACATATATATACAAATCATTATCAGTGGAAGTGGACCTTATTTTAAGATAAGTGGATTTTGTCTAAGGATAAGTGACATTTGTCTAGAGATAACTGAATATTTACATGATAAATAGGTTTTATCTCAGTAAAAACTATCCAAAAATAAATAGTCACATTGTGGTTACAACATCCATCATCTATGTATCTAGTACTTTTCCCTTCTTTATCTTCAAATCAATACAACAAGTATAAACATTACTTGTCGGATATCTCCACATTATTCTTATTCCTTATCCCCATCCGAACATATATAAAAATGTATTATAATTATATTTTTTTTCAAAGAGACGGATTCTTATTAATCTATTTTTTTAAAAGATGAAGATGAGTTAGATGAAGAAAAAACTAAATGAATATTTATTGTAATTGCAGACACGCATATATTTCTATTTCTCTTCTCTTCACCCCCTCTTATTAGAGAATTCTTAAGTTCGATATTCGCTTAGGTTCGATTCGTTTAAAAAGAGGTTAGATTCGAATTCGGTTCGAAAATAAACGAACCGAACTTGAACACAAGTTTAGGCTCGATTAAATAAACGAACCGAACCTCAAAAATATAGGTTCATTCAGGTTCGGTCCGTTTACACCCCTAGTGGTATATGACTGCCTACGTGTCCAGATAAACGGTCAGGATTATTTTTACATTTCTGGGATTTTAAGTCATCTTTTAATTGTGGGAAAAGATTTTATTGTTGTTGAATCTTTTTATTCGAATTATTAAATATTTTGAATCAAAGTGGGGGATAATTCCATAGTTAACATGAATCTAGTATATGTGTTAGAAATTATCGGTACACCATAATTTTAGACCAATAGGAAGCATTTATTGCAATAAATGCTGAAGTTGAGATTTTAATACCCAAAATCTCATTTTATTGTGACAATTGTGGGAAGACATGAGTTTTAATGGCATGTCTCGTTAATGTTAATAAATGAAAAATATCACACTCAATTGTCTCGGATGAAAATGAATGTAAATATATTCGTATATCAACTGCTATCGTATTCATTATATATATTTTTTGACATTTGTATTCATATTCGTTTTAAAATGGATGCGAATATTGATATCATTTTGACATTCGCTAATATTCGTATTTGAATTCGTATATTTGCTTTCGTACATAAGTATAATAATAAATTTATTTATAACTATGCGTAACATAATTTTATGATCATTCACCATTGCTGAAATAATTGTTATGGAATTAACATATATGTTATATCTATTTTATGTGTAAATCATCCTAAACAAGTAAATTTTAATTAATCTATTAAATATTTCTATTATTATTCGTATTCGATTCATAGGCGTTTTACATTCCTATTCGTTTTTAAAATTTGGCCACACATTTTTCTCATCGATCAACATTCATACCCGCATTCGAGTTCGTATTTTAAAATGGATAAGGATATGATTATAGCCATATTCGTATATGTATCCGACTGTTTCCATCCCTAGTTAGAACACGTCACTATATAGCTTATGCTATGTTCACATTTATATCTAGATTAACCTCCCATTATAAATGACGTGTTTGCAGTTATAACATATTTAAATCTCAAAGGTAACACATAGTTTATGTGCATGTGTATGTATGTATGTAAAACATAACATGAACACACTATATAGTAAGTTCAAATTAAAATTCCTGCTGGACATAATTTCATATTAGGGTTTAAAAATCAAATAGGACATCAAAGGGTCAGGTATCGATTTTCGGTTTTATGGCCGGACCAGTGAAACGACCACTCGAATCATTAATGACATCAACATCTCATAAATTTGAGAAAAAATGAGTCGTTGTATTATTATTTTGATTTGTATGATCCAACTGGATCGAATCGAGTCACACTGGTATTTGATATAAATAAATACGAATAATGACACATCATACATTTGGATCATTTTACTTAGTCTACTTTTAAGTTTTCCAATAGCACTCTTTCATTCTAAACTCGTATCTATGTACTTTATTATATTCCTATTTATTTATTATTTACAATTGCATGTGTGCCTGTAAATTTTTATAAAATCGAGAGTAGTGGTCTTTCACTAGTACACTTATGCTCTATATCATACCAACAAGGACAATATTAGAAGTTTTTTAAGAATATAAGGTTACAAATGTAATAAAAAAAATTTTGAGGGAATAAATTATATTGGAAAAATCAAAAGGATATAATAAATAGGGTTTTTATCACTTATGCCTCCTTTGAGATATTGCAGTATCAGTTATACCCCTCCTTTTTTGGAATATCAGTTGTGCCATTGACGTCGTCCACGATTATCGCGTGTGCCCCTCTGTTAGTTTTCCACCATATGAGTTGAAACAAATCATGGTTTATCCAAACCATTATCTAGTTAAGAGGGTATAGTTGTCCAGTCCTCCTCCACCACCATCCTCTCTACCGCCACCACTTCTAGCACCCTCCGCCACCGTTCCCTGCTCCTTCTACCACTTCTCTTCTGATTGAAGGATATGAGTGAATCCTTAAGCGCATCGCGAAAACATTAGTATCATATCTTATACAATTGCAAGCGACTAGTCGCACTAGTTGCTCTGTGTAGCGATATTTAAACAATTTTAATCGATGAAACCATATGATCCAATAACACTTCTTGGATCGTCTCATCTAAACCACAAACTAGATAAAGGAATACCTCTGTAGCTTGGTTGTGATCGAGTCTATAAACAAAGAGACCTCCTGTCTCAAGTCCGATCTGTCGGAGGAGACGCTTGTGAACGCGGAGATGAATCGCGTGCTTCTCGCAATCCAAGTAGTTGATCCAAGCGATGGATCTCATGATCTCGTCTCACGAGATCAAACATCTTCTTCACGAGTGAGGCGCACCAAAGGAGACGAAGATCCATGAGTAGTCAAGGCGGCATCATAGCAATGATGCAATGACAAAGAGGACCTTCTCTTTAGGTTTGGAGTGGATGACTACTCAAGGAAGAGAGAGAAAGAGAGGGTGGCATGAGAATGAGGGAGAGAGAGCAATTGATGATGTAACTTGAAGAGCAAGGGGTGCTTATTTTAATTTAAATTAACATATATTGAATAATCAATATAAATTAATTTTAAATTAAAACCTTGGAGATAATTAGGAAGAAGATTGCCCTCATCCATAAAAGGGGGGAGGGCCACCTATTCCTTTTAGGACTCGGTGGCCATCCACCTCCTTTGAATTGGAAGGAGGCAATCTTCCTCCAATTCATGAGATTACATCATCTCATGAAATCTCCAATATTTACAACAATACTTGTTGCAAATTATCTCACAAAATAATTCATAATTGTCTTGTGAACATTGCAATCATGCAATTGGAAATTTGTGAATCACATTCACAACTCAAAATAAAATGTAAATTATATTTTCAATTAATTATCCAATGTGAATCCAATTCACACCAATAACTAATCAACAAATATAATTACATTAGGCTCTCTATAATATGTTATAAATCAAATTTATAATATATATATATATATATACATACATGAATATATGGATAGTGCTATCCACATATTCTTATCCGTAATAATTAAATCACATTTAATTGTATTGGATCATCATTCTCATGCATCTAAATAATATGAATCAAATTCACATTATTCATGAAAACTAAATTACGTTTAGTTATCCATTTCTCAGTGCTTGGATATAATCTAATAATGGAATTATTCTTGAACTCTTTCAAAAATAATGTGCTTTCTCTGCGGATACTTGGAGATAAGGATAGGAAAATTGTACATTTCAACGTATTGTCTTGGATATTGAGATCACATCTCAAATCCAGATCCCATGGACCTCTCATGGACGTTTGATTAAATCAAGATCGTAAATCTAATCTTCTCATTGCATCTGAATCTCATTCAGATCAAGATTCAGATCAATGTCCAACATTTGGATCAAGATCGGATCACTTCTCTATTGAGAGGAGTCACTAAAATCCATACCTATTCCATCACCCCCTCAGAATGGAAACGTTATGGTTATACAATCGTTTATGATCACATCACACTCATGTATTCCTGATACTTGTACATCCTGCATACTTGAAGATCTATGATAAACTCGAAGATATGGATCAATTTACACTGTCATCTTTAGGGTTTCATCATTAAGTTTCTCATTCGGTCATTAGGAGTTGGTATCAATCATATGCTTTCCAAAAGCATATATCATACATATAAATTCTTATCTTGCTTCTAAAGCATGACGACCATGCATGGAATTTGATCAAATCCCAATACCTCATGAGTGAGCTCATGTTTTCCGGTTCACAAGTGAACATGTATGATCCCTTTGAGAGATCGTATCACTTATATGCCCTCATATGCAACCAGCTCGTCGATGCATAGGCCTTGATTAGGTCATCAACCTATTAGTCTGCCAAATGTACATACTTAGACATATAGAAACACTTATGTCTCCGGTCAGAGGATGTGTGCCTATATCGTGACAGTATATGACATAGGACTTGGTCATCTCGATCTCGTTAAGTCAAATCTTTGACTAACTAATCTGACACCTCCGAATCTCTATTTCCATGTAGAGGACCTACATCAAGAGGTGATGAACGCGAAATCCACCTCTTTAATAGTCGATAATTGTAGTATAGGAGGCGGATTTCGGTCGTCAAAATACCACAATCTTTGAATGTTGTGGAGTATTTTTACTTGGCAAGTCTACCAAGGTCGAACACAGGGAACGGAAATTTTTAGTTGCGCGATCTTGAATCAATTTAAATAATCAATTAATGCTCGATTAATTTGTGTGTTGCAAAAATATACAATGCAATAATTGAGATGTGATGCAAAGAAAATAAACAGAATTTACTCTCCGGATCTGTGATTTGAAACGTATCTAATTCTCAAATAATATGATCAATAATTTCATCAAAATTTATCACAAATCAAAATATATTGAGTCAATGCTTCAGATTAATAAGTTGATCCTCAGAATAAATGAAGCTAGATATCCATCCTCCGAATGTCTTTGATCTAATTCCTAGAATGTTTGATCATAATCTTATAGGAATTGATATGAGATAATCCCCTGTGAAATCTAAATTGTTCAGAATAATCAATGAAGGCTTAATCATATAAAGATACTTATCCGAATTCCTACAATAATATCATCAAAGTCCCAAACATCAATATATCAAAAATTAGCCTGCAAAAGTCATGGATGATCATCAAATAATAATTGACAGTAAACAACCTCATATTTGTCCACAAATTATGCTAAGTTGTAGAGCAGGAAAATAGCTTCAAAATGACATATTATACGCTAAAATCGGAGTTTGTATGAGAAAGATATGACAACATGAAGTTTCAGGGACTAAAATGTAAATAAAATAAACTTTTCTTCTTCAAAAAGGTCCCTGCAGGGCCTCCTCTACAATTTACCCCAGGCGGGGGTATAAATGTAATATCAGAATCGATGGAGGACCTCGATGCAATTTTCCCAGGCGCACGTGCCGCGCACGTGCACCCGGAGGCTCGGAGGAGAGGCGGAGGATCGGGAGCCCCGAGCCTGTGGTTCGGAGACCCGAGCCTGTAGAATGGAGTCGAGGCTCATAATCGGGGGCTAGGGCTCATGTTCGGGAGCCCGAGCCTACGTGGCTGTCTGTCGTCGCTTCGGGGGACCCGAGCCTCGAGGTTGGGGGCCGAGGCTTGGGGGTGATGCATGGCAAGATCGTGGCCGTTAGATCAAGGGATGGCCCCCCTAATCCAACGGCAGGTGTTTGCTGAGAGGCTTGGGAAGGTGGAGGCAGCGAACGGCCGAGCGCGTGGGCGCGGCGGGAGGCGGAGGTGGCGAGGCCGCGAGACAGAGGCGGCGGGGGCGAGGTGCATAGGAGGTCGACGGAGGTGGCGATGCCGCCCCTCGGTTGACACACGGCGCGAGGGCGGCGTTGGTCGAAGGGGGGCCGAGGCGCGAGGCACCGTGCGAAGGTGGAGGCGCCGGCGAAGGTGGAGGCGCCGCGCGAGGGTGGAGGGGGCGAGCGCGTAGGCGGTGGCGAGGCGGAGCCGTTGGGACTCGACGGAGGTGCGGTGAAGTGATGGCCGAAGATGATGGCGAGGGTGGTAGCCTGCTGCGAGCTGACGCGGCCAAGGGGCTTGGCGGCTACCGGAGAACCTGCAAGGAGGTTAGGCAAAACGGCGGGGCTGGGATGAAGCGAAGAAGAAGAAGTTCGCCTGGGGTTTGGCCTGAAGCTACTGAGCTCCTTGGTCGATTAACGCCTCGAACAGAGCGGCGATCCTCCGTGAAGCTGTGCAGAGGCACAGGGCATCTGCAGCAAAGCTCGTAGAGCTTTGGATCTCGCCGAAGACGCTAACGGTCGTCGTCGCCTCAAGGAACACCTCTGCTGCTGTCACCAACAGAGAATAGAAGCTTGGTGGTCGGAGCTGCTCTAATGGAGGATAGAGAAGAAGGCCGGCGAGGGAAGCTGTTTTATAGGCGAGGAAGAAGGCGTTACGCGGAGGTGGCGCAAGGTGGTTAATGGCCGTGCATGGCGGGGCATGGGGGTTACTCGCAGGGGGGGGGGGGAATGGAACGGTCGAAGGTGGAAGATGATGGGGTCACGTGCTAGGCACGTGACCCGGGGAAGGGCTGGAAAGAGAGTGTAAGGCGGGGTGCCTCGTGGCACGCCCTGGAGCTGCCACTTGGCACCAAAAAAATTTCAGATTTTTGGAGGGGAAAAAGAGATAGAAGATGACCTTGGATCGAAAAATTTTCTTCACGAAAGTTGTTCGTCTTGACAAGATCTACAACTTTGATGAAGGACTCATGAGTAAAAGAGGTCATCTGTGAGAAGTGGTATTTTTGGTGGCTCTCCATGTGTATAGAAAACCGAGTTTTGGGGGTTTTGTATTTTTTGGTGATTTTAGAGGGGATAAAAATTATAGAAAAAATACGATAAAATAAAAGAAAAATATTTACACACTAATCTAATTTTTTTTATTTTTAATGGATAAGAAATTAGGAAAATAAAATAGAAGTTCGAAATGCACAACATTTGTACAGACCGACAACGGACACTTGGACTTGATCAGTTTCTTTGATTTCAGTTTTGATCTAGATTTGGATTTTTGGTCACTTAATAAAACTTTCATCAAAGAACACAAATGAAAAAAGAAATAAAATTAAAAGAGTTAATTAAGCACATAAAAACTCAGGTCAAAATTAGCAAAAAGTTAAAATGCGCAAAAGAGGCCCAAAACCCAACTTTCACATATGAGCTCCGAATTTTATGAAATTGGTCTTGTTTTGAAGGTATTTGAAAATGGAGTACTTTAAAAGTAAGTAGACCAAAATCGAACACTGTATGTGGGAGATATGCTCATTTTAGTATGTCAGATGTGAAATTAGACTTTGGGATTATTTGACACTTATTGAGGTTAGTAAATTTTTTGTATTTTTTAGGTTAGTAATATATGCACAATGGAGGTGGTTTTGGGTCAATCAGAGTTAGGATGAATTAATTAAAAATAAGAGAAGTTAGCGGCTTTTTGGGCTAATTTACACATGGAATTTTTAATGCAATTTATGCAGATGAAATGCAGATATTATTTACACATGCATGATGGCTAATAATGCTCTATTAGTGATCAATTACATGTGAATGATGGGGGACAGAGCCTAAATGACCAATTTTAGCATGATGAATACGAGATTCATCATACCCCTATACTTGGACCATGCTCGTCCCCGAGCATGAATGAATGACTTAGTTGAATTTATGCCTAACTATGCATGTGAATTTTCAAGGCTTAATTCATAGAAGACCCTTAATTTGAGTGATCCTAAAATTCTGAGCTCACCCGAGCTTTAATCAAAAGGAATCCAACTTCTCTAATTTTCATACTCTCTGTTTGTACATATAATATAAGGATATCATTTTAAGTGTACTGCATTTCATGAGAGTCGAGTCGGGGCATCACTCAAAGTTCTAGTCCCAAAGATCCTCCTCTAGACCTAATCCTCAACACTAGAGAATAAGTCTATTCTTGCTTCAGTCAACCGTCTCATTAGTTTGTCAGACTTGAAAGTGTATATGGACGGCCAGATGATGGAGGGCATAGGATTGTGTCTAATTTTCTCTCCCTCTCATTGGAACAAGGTGCCTCTCGAATGCCTTATTACTCAACACAAATATATTTTATTTTGTTGATCAATGTGTCCGTCAAGAGAATTTGGAGTCGTCTGCACTTGTTTTTCTGGGAGTACACCGGGGTGTGTCTCTTTTGAGTATCTAAGATACCTTCGACCCAGACTTGTATCGCTTACGATGCAGAGCCCTTTTATGGTGTCAGCTCGACTCCTTGGTCCTAATTAGCACTTGGTCCAAGTGGACACTTTGAATGTTTGGGAGCGCTCGCCATTGGTGGAAGCTCATTTAGAATTTGACTTGGATAATAGAGCTTTTCTTTGACATTTCATTGCTTTTCTGTTGTTGGCTAGCTCCACTGCTTTTACCAAAAGTTGGCGCACACTGATCAACAATTTTCATTAAGTTTCAACACACCCTGGCACTTAGGTCAATATCAAAAAGATAGCATATGAACTTGTTCACATACTGGCTAGGTTTTTGCTGACACTCAGGTTTTCTGAAGCCTTCATTAACTTTATCCCATTCTCGAATATCATCAGATCGGGTATAAACTCAATCTCCAGTCCTAGTTCCTCAAGTGATATCTCAACTCATCTCATCAATCATGCAGTTGTGGAAGTGATTGTGCTGATCATATTCTTTAAAGGTATAGATGAAGAGTGCAATATAGCGCTCACATCTTCCAAACTAGGGAAGTGTGGATTATTAAGTTCAAAAACCCTAATGACTAAGGCATGCTAACTCAGAATCTCAAGATCTCATAAATCAAGTGTCCTAAAAAATCCTCAAGCCTTGAGTGATGGTGAATGTGTCAGGAATATATCGACCAAGGAATGCGTGAAATGCTTGATGAAATGCAAGACCATGATTTTTTTTAATGCAAAATATTTTTTTGTGTTTTTTTGTTTTTGTTTTTTGTTTTTGTTTTGTTGTTTTTTTGTTGGAAAACATGTATTATACACTACTTGTACCCATCCCCGATGTTAGATAAAAACGATTAAAGTAAGAGCTATGGATAAAGTAGATAAAATATATACAAACACACCCCCCTATACTTAGCTTGTGCTATGTCCTCATGGCACAAAGTGAAATGTAGACATAGCTCATACAAAGTATAGAAGGATCAAAAAGAAAAGAAGAAAAGTGATGTATAGACAATGGATGCGGTCCCCCTATACTTAGGCTCAGGTCAGCCTAAGTATAATCAGATAATTACAGATGGGGAACCGGGTAGATTTGCGGATGTACACGATCAAGGAGTTTTGCGACGGACCTTCTTGCGGGAGTGTGGAGGGAGATAGTATGGAGATGTGGAGTGTGATGAAGAGGGGGCCAATGAAGAAGACCAGCCATCGTCGGAGTCGTCCTCAGGAGAATAGTAGTCGTCTGCAGAGGATCTCCAACTTTTATCGATCAGAGGTAAGTGTCCATGGATCAGAGTTGTACCTATTGCACTTATCTGATGAACCACATCAGGACCGGACGAGGACTCTTCAGAAATTACATGGTGTCTAAGGTCAAAGGTGACTTTCTTGGTCGGTTTGTTTCCTTGGGAATTATTGGGAGGAAGTTGGACAGTCTTCATCTCCCTGTCTTGGTAACCGATGTGGCATTTGTGAGTTCCTCATCAGATGAATCTCCATAAAAATCGACCAATTCTTGAAGGGTCATGCGCTGCTTCGGTCGAGGGAGATTGTTCCTGGTGATTTTATGGTTTATGGCCGGGGGTGTTGATGTCACTTCCAGATGATCGTGAATTTTGGAGACATCGGATGTTTCCAAAGTCGGTTCCTTATATAGTTCAAGTATCTCATGAATTACTGCCGACTCAAAGATTGGACCACTCAAATAATCGTGGTGATCTTCAAAAATATGGTCCAATTCTTCAGAAGCTCCAAAATCTTGATTTTTCCTAGGAGCAGTGATAGGGTGGTGAGAATCCGAAGTTTGTCCAACAGTCAGTCTTTTGGGTGACTCTCCTAGTGTTTTTTATCAGTGTGTCATGCGGAGATGAAATCTTTATTTTATGATCATAACTGTCGGTTTCAAGTTGGTTTTCCTCAGAGCAGGGTGTGTCATTGGGGATTTGTTCATTGTGGTCCGAGTTCGGGAACTTGATTTCCTGAGTCTCACAATCGACGATCGCCTTAGCGGAGGCTAAGAACGGATTTCCTAAAATTATAGGAGACTCAGACATCCTTCCGGGGTGTTCAATGTCAAGGACAATAAAGTCCACTTTATGTGTTCTACCTTGGAAATTTACGACGACAGAAACGATCCCCCGCGGTCTTTTGGTAGATCGATCGGGTAATTGAACGATCACCCTAGTCTTTTTGAGTTGCCCGAATTTAAGTTGGTCAAAGACGGACTTGGGGAGGATGTTTACTGTGGAGTCCTCGTCTAACCGAACATGAGTGAATGTTGAATCCTCAATTTCACATGTGACTCGAGTCAATCGCTTGACTTTGCGGCTTTTGAGTTTATGATTCATCACCAAAGAACTAGCCATAGATATGACATGATATTCAGTCCTGGATCGTTTCTTGCCCGTCTTATTGGGGTTCAGTCCACTCTTCACAAATCTCTTAAGATCTGGCACATATTTTATGGCTTTGATCAATGGAAGCTCTAAGATCAGACTCTTGCAAAATGCTTCCATTTCAGAATTGTCCAATTTTTTTAATTCTCAAAATTTTCAATTTTTTGGTATTTTCTTTAATATGGTCAGTCGGGGGGTCAGAGGTCAGTGGTTGTGTCTGATTGTGATGATCCAGTGGTTCGCATGGTGGTGGCCTCACTTCTTCTGAATTTTGCATTGACTGGATGAGATCATATATTCTCATAGTTAAAGTGTCTGCTCTATGATTAATCCGAGCAATCTCATCCTCAAATATCTCATGACTAGTGATTGAATAATCAGTCTCCATGTGTCGTGATTCTGGCATGTAACCTCGAGGAGAGTATTGATTGTTCATATACACTATGGTTTGGTCATGAGTTGAATTTCCTTGACCTCGGTTTTCTCGTTGATTGCCGAAGGAAAATTGACTATACTCAAGAGGATAGTCATCTTGAGTAGGGGATGGCTCCATAGGTTGTGAGATCATAGTAACCGGAAATCATGTTCTATTGTCAGTATCGGTCACTCTATTGTTCATCCTCGATTCTGTTCTCTCTCTCTTGTCCATAAGATTGTCAGAATGTGAGAGAGGGCTAGTCCAAGAAGAAGTGTGGTCATAGGGTGGGATGTATGAGTGGGAAGAGAATGATGGCTGCGGGGAACCTGATTTGAAGAGCAGGCTCCCCTGAGGAGTGTGAGAAGAAGAATATCGGGACATGGTCGTGGAGATCGAGAAAGAAGACCACTGTGCCGACATCTTATCAAGAGGGATGGAATGATTAGCGAACCTCGATTTGCTTGCGATTGCAAGGTTTTTTACGCACACAAATCAAATACAAAACAAACACGTTGATTCATCCACTTAACACTGGTGAAGGCACGTTAGGGTTCGGCCGCTTATCTTTTCAATTTTAATTTAATGACAAAACAATCTTGCAGATTAAGCGGAGCTGTTAGGTACTGAAATATTTCTCAAAGACTGTCCTGAGTTCGTACAACTAGTTGCATCTACTCTCAGCCAGTATAGGTGGAAGTACGGACCGTTTAAACGGCTACCCTGTTGCTTGAGGACGGCACCTTCCGCGGTGTCCTCTAAACCACCCATTCTGCTAAGGGAAGTCGGACCGTAAAACGGCTACCCGAGACCCTCACTGAAAAGTAGCTAATTGTTTTTAAAAACAATGGTCTTTGTGAAATTTCTCAATTTTGGCTCTATCCTAAGTGTGCGTTCTGATCCTTACAGACAATGAGTGGGTTTCTCTCCACCAAACACAGATTAATTTTATGTCAATTTTATTTACAGTCACCTTGATTAGCAGTCTCGATTTTAGATTAAGGTTGTCACTGAAGTTTATTTGAGCACAAAAAATTCACGCCTAACGAACAGTCGCAATTCCTTTGAATCCTAATTGTAAAACTTTGAGAAAGGAGGATCGGAAAAGCCGATGCAAACGCAAATCAATGATCATGCTTAAGAGAATGACTTATAGTGAATCCTCGCGTTCTTCATGCGGGATGCAAGACAAGGAATTTAAATTACACTAAATGATATGCATAGAGGAAAAACGCCCTAAACAGATAGTTATATTAGCGGGAAGAATTGATTTAAATTTTTGGCTAATGTTGAACGATCTATAGTGCGTATAGTTAAGTGAATGTGTGGCCTAAGAACTACGAGCACAATCATATAATTCTAATCTAGCGTATGTGCTCCTAAGTTCTACGTCAAGCCACAGAGAGTTCAGTCTTAATTATTAGAAGGGTTCAAAGAGAGGGACCCTGAGAATAATGCAGAAAATTAAATCTATACTAACTCTCTCTCACAAAATTAAAATTTTAATCTCTTTCCTTGCAGATCCTTGAATTGAATCCGAAATATGCTCCGAGTAGTTTCTGCAAAGAGAGAAATTGCGGTTAGTATCTGAAGTAAGAGAGAGATGCAGAATAAAATGCAGAAAATGACACAAAAATTAATTTTTACAAAAGTCAATTACAAAAATGATTTAAAACCCTAAAAATTCGTCGTTCCCCGACAACGACGCCATTTGATGAACGCGAAATCCACCTCTTTAATAGTCGATAATTGTAGTATAGGAGGCGGATTTCGGTCGTCAAAATACCACAATCTTTGAATGTTGTGGAGTATTTTTACTTGGCAAGTCTACCAAGGTCGAACACAGGGAACGGAGATTTTTAGTTGCGCGGTCTTGAATCAATTTAAATAATCAATTAATGCTCGATTAATTTGTGTGTTGTAAAAATATACAATGCAATAATTGAGATGCGATGCAAAGAAAATAAATAGAATTTACGCTCCGGATCTGTGATTTGAAACGTATCTAAATCTCAAATAATATGATCAATAATTTCATCAAAATTTATCACAAATCAAAATATATTGAGTCAATGCTTCAGATTAATAAGTTGATCCTCAGAATAATTGAAGCTAAATATCCATCCTCCGAATGTCTTTGATCTAATTCCTAGAATGTTTGATCATAATCTTATAGGAATTGATCTGAGATAATCCCCTGTGAAATCTAAATTGTTCAGAATAATCAATGAAGGCTTAATCATATAAAGATACTTATCCAAATTCCTACAATAATATCATCAAAGTCCCAAACATCAATATATCAAAAATTAGCCTACAAAAGTCATGGATGATCACCAAATAATAATTGACAGTAAACAACCTCATATTTGTCCACAAATTATGCTAAGTTGTAGAGCAGGAAAATAGCTTCAAAATGACATATTATACGCTAAAATCGGAGTTCGTATGAGAAAGATATGATAACATGAAGTTTCAGGGACTAAAATGTAAATAAAATAAACTTTTCTTCTTCAAAAAGGTCCCTGCGGGGCTTATTTATAATTTAAAAAATCCAGAGGGCCTCCTCTGCAATTTACCCCAGGCGGGGGTATAAATGTAATATCATAATCGATGGAGGACCTCGCTGCAATTTTCCCCAGGCGCACGTGCCGCCACGTGCACCCGGAGGCTCGGAGGAGAGGCGGAGACTCGAGAGCCCCGAGCCTGTGGTTCGGAGACCCAAGCCTGTGGGATGGAGTCGAGGCTCAGGTTCGGGGGCTAGGGCTCAGGTTCGGGAGCCCAAGCCTACGTGGTTGTCTGTCGTCGCTTCGTGGGACCCGAGCCTTGAGGCTGGGGGCCGAGGCTCGGGGGTGATGCGTCGCAAGATCGTGGCCGTTTGATCAAGGGATGGCCCCCCTAATCCAACAGCAGGCGTTTGCTGAGCGGCTTGGGGCGGTGGAGGCGGCGGACGGCCGAGCGCGTGGGCGCGGCGGGAGGCGGAGGTGGCGAGGCCGTGAGGTGGAGGCGGCGGGCCTGAGGCGGAGGGGGCGAGGTGCGGAGGAGGTCGACGGAGCTGGAGATGCTGCCCCTCGGCCGACACACAGCGCGAGGGCGGCGTTGGTCGAAGGGGGGCCGAGGCGCGAGGCGCCGCGCGAAGGTGGAGGCGCCGACGAAGGTGGAGGCGCCAACGAAGGTGGAGGCGCCACGCGAGGGTGGAGGGGGTGAGCGCGTAGGCGGTGGCGAGGTGGAGCCGTTGGGGCTCGGCGGAGCTGCGGTGATGTAATGGCCGAAGACGATGGCGAGGGCGGCGGCCTGCTGCGAGCTGACGCGGCCAAGGGGCTTGGCGGCTACCGGAGAACCTGCAAGGAGGTTAGGCAAAATGACGGGGCTGGGATGAAGCGAAGAAGAAGAAGTTCGCCTGGGGTTTGGCCTGAAGCTGCTGAGCTCCTTGGTCGATTGACGCCTCGAATGGAGCGGCGATCCTCCGTGAAGCTGTGCAGAAGAACAGGGCGTCTGCAGCAAAGCTCGTAGAGCTTTGGATCTCGCCGAAGACGCTAACGGCCGTCGTCGCCTCAAGGCACACCTCTGCTGCTGTCACCGGCAGAGGATAGAAGCTTGGTGGTCGGAGCTGCTCTAATGGCGGATAGAGAAGAAGGCCGACGAGGGGAGCTGCTTTATAGGCGAGGAAGAAGGCGTTACGCGGAGGTGGCGCAAGGTGGTTAATGGCCGTGCATGGCGGGGCACGGGGGTTACTCGCAGGGGGGGGGAATGGAACGGTCGAAGGTGGAAGATGATGGGGTCATGTGCTAGGCACGTGACCCGGGGAAGGGCTGGAGAGAGAGTGTAAGGCGGGGTGCCACGTGGCACGCCCTGGAGCTGCCACGTGGCACCAAAAAAATTTCAGATTATTGGAGGGGAAAAAGAGATAGAAGATGACCTCAGATCGAAAAAGTTTTTTCACAAATGTTGTTCGTCTCGACGAGATCTACAACTTTCATGAAGGACCCATGAGCAAAAGAGGTCATCTCTGAGAAGTAATATTTTTGGTGGCTCTCCATGTGTATAAAAAACCGAGTTTTGTGGGTTTTGTATTTTTTTGGTGATTTTAGAGGGGATAAAAATTATAGAAAAAAATACGATAAGATACAAGAAAAATATTTACACACTAATCTAATTTTTTTTATTTTTAATGGATAAGAAATTAGGAAAATAAAATGGAAGTTCGAAACGCACATCTTTTGTACAGACCGACAACAGACACTTGGACTTGGTCAGTTTCTTTGATTTCAGTTTTGATCTGGATTTGGATTTTCATGTCGCTTAATAAAACTTTCATCAGAGAACACAAATGAAAAAGAAATAAAATTAAAAGAGTTTATTAAGCACATAAAAACTCAGGTCAAAATTAGCAAAAAGTTAAAATGCGCAAAAGAGGCCCAAAACCCAACTTTCACATATGAGCTCCGAATTTTATGAAATTGGTCTTGTTTTGAAGGTATTTGAAAATGGAGTACTTTAAAAGTGAGTAGACCAAAATCGGACACTGTATGTGGGAGATATGCTCATTTTAGTATGTCAGATGTGAAATTAGACTTTGGGATTATTTGACACTTATTGAGGTTAGTAATTTTTTTTGTATTTTTTTATTTAATAAGGTTAGTAATATATACACAATGGAGTGGTTTTGGGTCAATCGGAGTTAGGACGAATTAATTAAAAATAAGAGAAGTTAGGGGCTTTTTGGGCTAATTTACACATGGAATTTTTAATGCAATTTATGTAGATGAAATGCAGATATTATTTACACATGCATGATGGCTAATAATGCTATATTAATTATCAATTACAGGTGAATGATGGGGGACAGAGCCTAAATGACCAATTTAGCATGATGAATACGAGATTCATCAAGAGGTTGGTCAGATATCAACCTAATGAGAAAGGATTACCATCGCCTACTCAAGCTGGAGATCATCTCTTAACAATCATTTGAAGGTGCTTGATGAGTCCTCAATCTAAATCCTTAGATATTCATCCAAGCACCAACCTCTATAATTCAACTGTTGAATCAATAGCTGTATGATTATTAGGATGACCACGGTACATAACCCTAATTGTACAGAGGGACCTTATAGTGCATTCATTCATTTAATCTCATATAGGAAGTGAAATAACCAATAACTTTTATTGATAAATCAAACATTACAATAACATTTGTTGTAGGAATGGTTCGTCTCGGGATCACAAGGCTAACAATCTCCTACTAATACTCAGAAGCATTCATGTACAATCCTTAAACCCATAATCATTACATGCTAGTCGAAAACATTTTACATCAATGGCTTGGTAAGAGGATCATCAAAATTGTCGGTAGAGGACACCTTGGTGATGATGATGTCACCATGCTTTTGAATCTCCCAAATGATGCGGTATTTCCTTTCCACGTGCTTGCTCTTTTGAATCCATATGGGTTCCTTCATTTGGGCAATGTCTCCCGTGTTATCACAGAGTAGAAGGATGGGAATATCAGAGAAAACTACGCCAAGTTCCAGGATGAACTTGTGCAACCACACCACCTCCTTTACAACATCCGATGCGACAAATGTATCCGGCTTCTATTGTTGAATCTACCGCAGTGTCCTGCTTCTTGCTTCTCCAACTCACAACAACACCGTTCGACAGGAACACAAATCCTAATGTCAGCTTTCAATCATCAACATCTGACTAGAATTCTAATCTGTGTATCCCAAGACTTGAAGATCACCATCTCCATAGACCAATATATAATCTTGCGTCCATCTTAGATATTTGAAAATATTCTTTCCTACATTCTAGTGTTGTTATCCATAGCATAATTGGTAACGGCTTACCACTCCCACTACATGGTAGATATATGGCCTTGTACACATCATGGCATACATTAAGCTTCCTACAACTGATGCATAGGGGCATCCAGCCATGGCATTCTTTTACTTAACACCTTGAGAATCCATCCCTTTAGATAGGTGGATACCATTCTTAAGGGAAGGAAACCTTTCTTGGAATTCTCTATATGGAATTGTTCCAAAATTTTCTTAATGTACCCATGTTGTGATAATCCCAATATCCTCTTTTCTCGATTTCTGAACAACTTCAGACCTAAGATGTAATAGGTTTCTCCAAGATCTTTCATCTCGAAGGTATGGATATCCAAATCTTAACACTGGTCATCATCCATGTATCATTCTCAATGATAAGGATGCCATTTACGTAAGGCACAATGAACACAATGACACTCCCACTAAGCTTCTTATACACACATGGTTCATCAAGATTCTACACAAAATCATAATTCTTTATGTTTTTGTCAAATCTGATGTTCCAACTATGAGAAGCTTGTTTGATCCCACAGATGGATTTCTTCAGCTTGCATACTTTACCTTCCTCGGTTATGAAGCCCTGTGGTTGCTCCATATAGATTCTCCTCGAGGTATCCATTGAGGAAAGCCATCTTGACATCCATATGCTAGATGTCGTAGTCAAGACATGCAACTATAGCTAGAAGTGCCCTGATGGACTTAATCATAGCTACATGAGAGAATGTCTCATCGCAGTCGTAGCCTTCTCTTTGTGTAGCCCTTTGCTACGAGACATGCCTTGAAAGTCTCTACTTTCCCCATCAAGTCCCCCTTTTTCTCTTGAAGATTCATTTACACCCAATGGGTTTTACCCCTTTAGGTGGATCCTCTAGGGTCCATACACTATTCTTATGCATGGAGTCAATTTCTGACTTCTTTCCTAGCATTCATCTATCCATATCATGATCTACAAGTGCTTCATCAAATGAAGCTGGATCATTTTTAGTTTTACCTGATACACGAAATCCATACCTTTTAGGTAGCGCAAAGACCCTCGAACTCCTTCGAAGAGGTACATGTGTTTCATCTATATTTATCTTTTCAGTTTTTGGTTTAGGAAGCTCAAAATCCTTAGTGGATTCAATGAGTTCCTTTACTTCATTTTTGTCTTGACTTTTTAAGGAAGTCATCCTCAAGAAATTTCACATCTCTAGAGACAAAAACCTTCTGGGTCTCAGGGTCATAAAGCTGGTATCCAATACCATCCTTAACATACCTGATGAAGTAGCACTCACAAGTGTGAGATTCTACCTTACTTGCATCCACGTTCTTCGCATGGACCAAGCAACCCAAAATTTCCCAAGTGTTTAATACTGGGTTTGGTTCCATACCAAATATCATGAGGAGTTTTAGGTATGGATTTGCTAGGAATCTTGTTCAGGACATATATTGCAGTCTCCACTGCATATCCCCAGAAAATTAAAGGCAAGTTTCTTTACTCATCATTGAACGAATCATATCCATGATGGTCTTGTTGTGTCTTTCAGCAACACCATTAAATTGGGGGTTCCAGGAGATGAGATTGGAGACAATTACATTCTCTTTAGGGTACCTTGAACTCTTTGAACTTTTAAAATATTTTAGATTTATGACGTATAGGAAGATAAACCCATATCGTGAATGGTCATAAATAAATGTCAAATAACATCGATATTCATTTCGGGTCGTGGTACTGAAGGGATCACATACATCGTTATATATGAGGTCAAGAATACCTTCGCATCTCTAAACCTTATTACGGAAAGGCAACCTAGTCATTTTACCTTGAATACAATGTTCGTAGGTAGGCAAATATTATACATGTCGAAAATCTAAGGGTCTCAATCTATTGAATCTATCAACAGACAAATGATCAAGCCTTTGATGCCAAATCATATTTGAATGATTTTCAACCTCCCTGGATATTTTAGGGTATTTATTAGTGGTAGTAACATTCATGACATTTTCATAAATGCACAATTCATAGAGTCTACCAGAAGTCAAAACACCATCCGTAATATGTTTATCATAAAGAATTATGACTACGTTATTAGAAAATAGAAAAGAATATCCATATCTAACAAGCTTTGATACATATATAAGGTTCCTCCTGACTTTCGATACACAAAGACACTCTTTAAGTATAAAGACTCTTCCACTAGGTAATCATAGTATGCTGGTCCTGACGGCGACTGCTGCAACTTGCATTAGATCCCATCTGGATGACTATCTCCCCTTCATAAAGACTCTTAGTTTCCTGAAATAGATGCAACAAATTGCATACATGAATAGAAGCATCGGAATTGATAACCCAACTACCTTCTCGTCCAACAAGAAAATTAGTTTCAATATGAAAATATATTTCATACCTGTTGGAGTCAACATACTTCAGGTAATCTAGACAGTTATGCTTCTGGTGCCTCGGCTTCTTGCAGTGATGACAAACATCGATTTTCTTCGATGCTATCATAGTGGACGCATTATATGATGAGCCAACACTTTGACTCTTCTTCTTTCTCTTCTAGACCAGACACTTCCGAGAACTATGCTTCCGACCGTGCTTTCCTTTAATTTGTGCAACCATTGCACTGCCAGCGGGGCTACTTTTCTTTATTATGTCTTCTGCAGACTATAATATAACTAGTAGGCCATTGTTAGTATAATTCATTTTGCCATGTGGTATGCGACTGTTGGCAAGGGATTTTTTGGGTTTTTGAATTTAATGAATAAATGTGCAAGTGTTGTCGTTGCAATTGAAATAATTCCACAACAAAAATAATTTATTTTATTTTCAAGTAGAAATTAATTACAAAAATGTGTAGCAAGAGAATTTTCTGTTTAATTTACTCATATAACTAACATGATCGAACTCAGGGATGCTACAATTAATGAGGGTTATTCAAATGATCGAAAAAATAATTAAAAGAAAAGGGAATCTCAAATGCAAACTATCTTGATTTTTGTAAGATTTTTTATCTTTTTAATTTTTAAAATTTTAAAATTTTTATTTTTAAATTTTCTAATTTTTACTTTTTAGTGGTTTTAATTTTGCAATTTTTTAGTTTTCAAGAAAATAATTTTCAAACAAGCTACAATCAAAAAATTGAGAATGGCTTTTTTTATTTTTCAAATATATAAAAAATGCTAAAAATGTCCAAATAAAATCTTTTTGTATTTTTTATGTTGTTTGTATTTATGTAATTTTTTCAAAGATTTGTATATTTTTAGAATTTTCAAAATGAATAAAATAGGGAATAATGAAAACAGTGAACATACAAAACTATTTTGCAATTTAAAATATCAACCAAAATCAAAAGTTTTTGCAATTATTTTTCTTAAAACTATAATGAATTATCTACAACCAAAAAGTGGAATCACTATTTTGGATTTTTCTACAATTTTTTGTTTTTTAAGATTTTAGGTATTTTGATTTTTTGATTTTAAAAATGATTAATGCGTGAAACATGGACAGGAAATAAAACACACAAAAAGAAATTTATTCTAATTTTTTAGAATTTTTGACACAATATTTATTTTTTTATGATTTTTCATTGTTCAAATAGGGAAAAGTGTAAAGTTTTTTATTTTTTTATAATATCAAATAAAAATGAAATGCAATGAAAAATTTATACAATGAAGAGAAACAAAACCGGAACTTAACTTGAATTTTGGAGAATTTATTGATCACAAATGCTATTTATTTCAATTAAAAGAACATGTATTTTTAAAGTCCGTAAATGAAGACTGACTTGCAAATATTAAATGTTTTGGAATTAAAATTTAAAAATAAATAAAAATGAGATAGAAATGCAATTTACTAAAAAATGCTTTTTAGTTTAGGGTTAAGGGGTTCTTCCTTTGTTCTGTTCAGTTTATAGGGAAAGGGGGTGTCACCCCTCCTGTTATCTTCTCCTCCAAGCATGATGGCGATGGTGGAACGTGGTCTGGTAGTTGACGGCTTAGCATGGGATGGGGGGCGATGTGGGATCCTGCGCTCTTAGCTAGGCGGCGGGCATTTCGATGGTTTTGGGAAGGGGCGGCATACATCTAGGTCTAATCGCGAGGAAAAGGAGATGCTACGTGATTCGCGGTGTCATGAACTCCTGGCGGGGCAGTTGTGGATGGTAAAGGGATCCTGGCGGTGGATGGACTCACACCGCTAATCTTGGATGCTGTGGCTGTTGACGGTTGTCACGCGTCTATCCAACGAAGGAGGCAGTTCTATAGATGGAGGTTGATGGTGGAAGGGCTTCTTCGCGCTGGACCGCAAGATGTGGACATCGGTTGAGGGATCTCCTTCATGCAGGGGCGCACGTGAGGATGTCAGCGGCAGACGACTCATAATGGCATCGATCCACGATGATGGTCGGTGGTGGACCTCGATGGAGGTCCAGGTCGAGGGAGAAGAGGGTGGGTGGCAACGGCAGGAGTGCTGACGCCCCAACCATAGATTTTTTTAATTTTTTATTTTTAACAACTCTTTTATTTATTTTTTTTCTTTTTCCTTTTTTTAAACAGTAGCTGCAATTTTTTGTATTTTTTTTGGAATCGTTGAACTTGCAATAAAAAACTAACTGACTCGAGCATGACGTCCTGGTCAAAGAAAATCAAATAAAAAAGGATTAGTGGATGAGAGAGTTCTGGTAGAGGTGATAGATTGGAACCGAGTCTCTGGCCATCGTACGTGGCCGGAGATGAGAGATCGTAGGAGATAGAATGTGAATCTCTATAGGGATTAAGAGGATGATTATGAAATTGAAATCAGGGGTGAATCAAGTCGTAATGGTTGATTAAGAATGAGAAACTAAGATCTACAAATTGAAAAATTGACAATGAAATAAAAACTAAAATTAATCTTAAAATTAAATAATTAAGAGACAGAAAATTAAGTGGATCTCGTCGTAGGAGCGGATGAATGCCATGATGGCCTCGATGAGGACCGACTCGCTTTCACCAGACAACTCGAAAGATGGGCACCTCTCTACGGCAAGAATACTCCTGGAGAATAGGCTCTTCTCACCAAAGATTGATCCAGTGATAACGGGGGTGGAGGAGCCAGTTAAGTAGAAAAAATTTGAAATTCAAAAATTGAATGGAGAGTAAAATAAGGAAGGGAGTTAGTGGTGGATAAAATTATTTATGTTATCTACATAATTAATTAATGAATTAACATTGTCACTTTATTAAATTAAATAGTAAATAACAATTGTTTATTTTTTTGGGTGTGGTTATTTAAGGAAATTGATTACATACATGTACTATATGCATGTGGTACATTATATACATAGTTAATTATGGAAACTAGTTTATTTTATATTTTATTTTTCATTTTTATTTTAAATAATTATTAAAAAAATATTTACAATTATTTACAAATCCAATATATATATAAAAATAAGATATACAAGAAATAAATGGTAAAATTGCAAAAAACCATCTTTCAAACTGTAACTCTAAAAATTTTGAAACCACAAGCATTTCAAAGATAATTTAATTTAGAATAAAATGGAAGTGATTCAATTTGAGTCCATATGGAGCTGGAATTGATTTTTCAATTATCCCTTTATTGCTTTTTCTGAGTGTAGTTATTTTATTCTGTACATGATTTTATTTACAACTTTTATTTTAAAAATTATTTAATTTGAGGTAGATTTATGTACAAATAAAATAATGTATGTTTTGTACAAATATACACATAAAAGATGAAAAGTACTTACAAAATATTTTTTGGATTTTCTGATTAAAGACCATATCTCCCCCTACTTTATTCCTGATCTATCAGGTCAAGTCTTAACCTTCTCTCATGGTTTGGGTTAGCCTGTATCTATTACATATATATATATATATATAATCTTTTTATTTTCTTTATTTTTCCTTTATTTCTTTATTTATTCATTTTAGGTTAAAATAGTATATATTTACAATATTTACACGCAAATGTAAATTAGTAAGAATATGGATGTATTAATATATACAAGTATTTTATAAGGGGTTTGAAGCTAAAATAAATGAATAAAGATGATGAAACGAACATTCATCATCCCCCTATGCTTTACCTTTTCTAGTCCTTAGCAAACACTTATTTGAAAGAATAAGCGAAAAGAGAAAGAAAGGAAAAATAAAGAAATTAGGACAATTTTGAGTATTAAACTTATCTTCATAAAATTGTAGTATGGGACCTTTGGATTATTAGTGTAGCGAAACCTTAATGGAAAATAGATTTAAAACCTTACAACCTTCAAGTTCCACAAGACTCCTATTCAGGTCGCCTCAATAGCCAGGTCAGAACAAGCCTACATACACAAACTCTTATGACTATGAATTTTTTACTTGTACGGTGTAAGTGAAATATTGCCCCCCATCTCAAAAGTAGAATAGAAACAACCTCTCTTAAAAGGTAACCCTAGTCCCCCACTCTAGCAACTCTTTCCTCGAGGAGCAGGGATATTCCCTTCTAAGTTCAAGTACAACCAGCTCAAGAAGAGATGGATAAAAGAATGGACGGTAACTAGTGTAGCTACCTATCTTGGGATGCATGACTAGTGTAGCCAAGTCATTCGCCAAAAGCTTACAAAAATGTGACTTTGAGATCTTTTTTTCCACTTGTATTTACACTCCAGTAGGTATTTTACTTTTAAATCAAGCCTATCCACTTTTGGAGATTCTTCATTTTTATCTTTTCTTTTTTTTTGAAAATATATACAAGGTGCAACATGTACATAAGGAGTTTTTCCTCTTGAGATACTAGACTATCCCTCTTTTGAAGTATTATTGCAACCCCAAAGCATCATGTCTTTAGACCTTAATGCTACTAGATCAGGTTGAGATGCACTACCCTCCTTAGAAGAAGACGGATATTCCCACTAGTTGTTACATTCCCGTGTGCTACCCAAGACAAGATTCTGCCTCCTCACTACCTCCTCCATGAAGAGCTACGTGTAGAGTACTTGTCCAAGATAAGCCATGGTCTAGAAGAATCATGCATGTGTTGCTAAATATTCTACTTAGACTACTCAAGATGACATGTGAACATAGTATTAAGGACTCAAAGAATTAAGTTACTAGGACCTGAAAAGTCTTAACTCTAGTTCTTATAAGGTTCCTCTGAAATTAAGTGGATTAAGGTCCAACTAAGCTCCATTCTTCAATTTTATTCCAGACTTAGTTTAAATGTCATATTATCTAGAAAAATGCACATGCAAATGCAAGAAAGGACTTTGTTTTTTTTACTTTTTTGCTTTTTTGGTTTTTATTTGTTTGTTTGTTTTTTTATATTTTTGAGATGGAAGGTGACCAAATTTTACACACACACACGTGCATTTTACATATTTATATACATATCCCAATAATATACAAAAAATAATTACAATTTTAAAAATAAAAGTTATGTCTAAAGTATATATACAATATATACAACACCCCCTATACTTAGCTCGAACTATGTCCTCATAGTGATAAGAGAGTGGCAAAGGAAGACATAACTCGTGCTAAGTATAGAAAAGTGAAAATAACACTATACAACAACTCAGAAAAAAAATGAAAATAACACTATACAATGACTCAGAAAAAATGAAAAGAATAGAATTCAGTGATCCCCCTATGCTTAGGATCAAATAATTATAAGTATAGAAGATTGTACAAAAGGGAAGAACCGAGGAGGAAAATGTACGAACTCGACAGCTCGACTTGCCCCCCTATGCTTAGGGTATAATATCCCTAAGTATAGAATATTAACAAGTTGGTGGAAAATCGAGAGATCAAAAGTATAAAAATATAAAGAGATGATATGAACAACATCACTCCCCCTATACTTAGGGTAGAGTATCCCTAAGTATAAACAACAATAGGGTGATGAACAAGACGAATATGAATAACACTCGACTTGTCCAACCCCCTATATTAGGACAAAGTACATCAGAATAGAAGTGAATCTCTCCTGATCCATAATCAATAACGACTCTCGCAGAGATGAGGAAAGGCCATCCCAGGATGATTGGAGGGTGCTCCACAAGGGTAGAGGTCTACATGGGCAATACGAGAAAGTCAGAAGTGAAGTTCATGCCTTGAATAAGAATGACATCATTTTATAGAATACCATTCGACCTCTTGATAGATCCGTCAGCAAATTGAACTATCATCCTGGTTTTCTTGAGTGGCCCAAGATGAAGAGATTGTGCCATAGAGAAGGGTATTATATTGATTGAAGCATCTCCTTCAAGGAGAGTGTTGTCACAAGAATAGTCAGAGACGGAGAAACTCACAAGAGGTGTGGCAGTGTTCCCTTTATTAGAATGTGGACGGTGAGAGATGGTGTAGACAATGCCATAGTCAATATGTGATGCTCAGATCTGCTCCTCCATTTTCTCTTCTTGTTTTGAGGAGCAGATAAATGTGTCATGTCCGGATGACGTGAGACTTTAATGATCTCATGAATAGTGACCACCACTCCAGGTTCAGTCAACATTTTTTGAATTTTTTGATCTCCTCCCTACAAGGGAGGAGATCAGAATGATCATCTACAAAAGGATTACCAAGAGCATTCTATACAATGGCATCCTCAAGGGCAAAGGTGGGACATGTGGTGAATGAATGTGGAAAAATAGTCTAGCATAGGTGACCTCTCAACAATGTGTCTCTCGATTTTTTTTGGATTTTAAAATTTTCTCATTTTTGTTTTTTAGGCGATTGCTAGCTCTCATTACCATTCTCAAGTGAATTCATATCCTCAAGTAGTGGAGCATCATCTGGCTCTTATTTTTGCTAAATAGATTTTTAATCCTCAAATTCATATGCTCCATCACCTTCTCAAGTGTGGACATCATGAAAGGTGACTCCAAAAATCTCAGGATTATGTGAGTGGAATGAAGGTGGGTGAAAATTAAAGTCCTATTTCTGAAATAACATGTTAGATGAATATATACAAAAAATCATGAGGTAAGTCCTCTTGAAAAAAAGGAGGTGGACTGACTGGAGGTTTCGAGGGATACCAAAAGTCAAGTAAAAATCACTCCAGTCGGCCATCTCCAAAACAAGAGAAAATGATCGAGAAAGCACGATGGTCAAGTCAAAAAATGCAAAGAAAAAGGCGCAAATGCGTAGATGGATCTAGTATGCAAACAAGCAATCACAAATAATATATACAAAGTAAAACACACCCCTCAATTCACCTACTCAATTCGGTGAAAACTGTGAAAACTCGGTTTCTTAATCTTGTCTATTTTAGAGGTGAGAATCACAAAAATTATACAAACACTTTGGTTGGCTCATGGGATCGGGGCACTAACCGTGTATGTTTGCAATTTAAAGTGAATATAATGAGGGGGTTACTCCCCCCCACAAGACAAATATTTTTCTTTTTCATATATTTTAGGGTAAATCTTTCTTTTGCAGCCCTGAATTTTAGGCAGTTGTCACTTGGTTTAATTTTTTTCAATAAATCGCCTAATGAGCGTCCAATTTCCTTTTTAACTTATGTAATTTAAAACGAGGAAGGAGACCAGAAATGCTAATGCATGCTTAAATATAGTGATGCATGCAAGGGGTTAAGAGATGCATACCTTGTCGCCAGCACTCTACATGCAAAATGATCCACGTAAAAATTTAAATACAGAAAAATCAAACTTACCTATATGATGCAAGTGAACCATCCTAAGATGATATCTTCTATTTCGGGAAGAATTGGTGTTAACTAATTAGAAGAGAGACATGAGTCCGGTCTTGGAAGTCGCTCGGTGCCTGCCACTGTGGGTCCTACTAGAGTTGTATGCGACTTCTCACGGTGCATGGTTTCTAATCCAATTAAGTTAACTTTTTATTTGACTAAGTCCGAACATGATCTATAGGAACATATATTCTATTAGGGTGTTTGAACCTTAGTTCTACCGAGCTCAACCAAAATAATTAAAGCAATCAATAGGTAGATCACGAAATCTTCATGGAAATGAAGAAAAAAATTAAGGATAGAAAAGAGAAGCGGTCCCCCAAGTGCACCAACACATGGCGAAATAGACCCTGCAACAAATGAATATCCTTTTACAAGAGTTCAAATGCTTGAAATAAATAAAGGAAAGTCTATGTATTTTTTTCAAAGCTTGGTATCATTCAAATCTTATTCTCCTCCGTGTACGCTCTCCTGCATCTCGGTGAAGAATCAAGTCGCCTCCACTTCTCTCGGGTACTTTGGCTCTCCTAAGAAAGTCGACCTCGCTCATATGGTCCTTGCAAGAAAAGGAAAGAGAACATGTAAGAGACACAAGTATATAAAAATGAGCAGAAATGAAATAAATGTAGTGAATGTAGACAATGAATTAAAGTCGAAAAATGTAGACAAAAATTTACAACCAAGAATAGTAGGTCAAAAGAGAAATCTAACTACCCTCGCCGTGCCTCCTCGACAACGACACCATTTTGTTGGCAAGGAATTTTCTGGTTTTTTGAATTTAATGAATAAATGTGCAAGCATTCAATGCAACCCAAATAATCCCACAATAAAAATAATATATTTTGTTCTCAAGATGAAATTAATTACAAAAATGTGTAGCAAGAGATTTTGCTACTTAATTTACATTTACAACTATCAGGATTGAACTCAGGGAAGTATAGATATCAGGATCGAACTTAGGGAGGTTACAAATCCCGGGGTTATTCAAATAATCAAAAAAATAAATTAAAAGAAAATGGAATATTCAATGCAATCAATTTTGGTTTTTATGGGATTTTTTATCTTTTTATTCTTTAAATTTTTTATGTTCTGATTTTCAATTTTTAATGGTTTTAACTTTACAATTTTTTTATTTTTCAAGAAAATATTTTTCAAACAAGCTATAATAAAAAAATAGAGAATGGTTTTTTGGATTTTTCAAATATATCAAAAATGTTGTAAAATGTCCAATAAAATATTTTGTATTTTTGATGATTTTTTTACTATTATTGTATTTTTTCAGAGATTTTTAGATTTTGTAGGATTTTTAAAATGAATAAAAACATGGAATAATGAAAACAATGAACAGACAAAACTGTTTTGCAATTTAAAAATATTAAACAAAATCAAAAGTTTCTACAATTATTTTTTCTAATAACTAGAATGAATTATCTACAAACAAGAATTGGAATTAGTATTTTTGGATTTTTTTCTACAATTTTCTATGTTTTTTTTAAATTTAAGTACTTTGCATTTTTGGGGTTTTATAAATGACTAATGCGTGAAACTTGGATAGGAAATGAAACACACAAAAAGAAAACTATTGTAATTTTTTAGAAATTTTGATGCAATATTCAATTTTTTTATGATTTTTAAATTTCAAACATGGAAAATTGTGACATTTTTTAACTTTTAATATATCGAATAAAAATAAAATGCAATGAAAATTTATACAATGAAGAGAAATAAAATAGAAACTGAACTAGAATTTTGGAGAATTTGTTGATCACAAATGCTATTTATTTCAATAAAAAGAACATGCAATTTTAGAGTCTGGAAATGAAGAACTGACTTGCAATTATTTAATATTCTGGAACTGAAATATTACAATAAATAAAACATGATAAAAAAAATGCAATTTTCCTAAAAAATGCTTTTCAATTTTGGGTTACGGGGTTCTTCCTTCATTCTGTTCAGTCTGTAGGGAAAGGGGGCACCACCCCTCCTGTTCTCTTCTCCACCAAGCATGCCGATGGTGGTGGAACATGGTCTGGCGGTCGACGTCTTAGCGCGGGATGGGGGTGATGGGGTCTCTTGCGCTCATAGTTGGGCGGTGGGCATGTCGGTGGTCCTGCGATGGGGTGACACATGCCAAGTCTGGTCGCAAGCAGAAGGAGATCCTATGAGCTTCGCGATGTCCTGAGCTTTTGGTGGGGCAGTTCTGGATGGTGAAGGGATCTTGGTGGTGGACAAACTCACACCGACGATCATGGATGTTGTGGTGGTTGACGGTTGTCAAACGGCTATCCAGCGGAGGAGGCAGTTCCATAGATGGAGGTTGACGATGGAAATGCGTCTTCGTGTTGGACCACGTAACATGGACAACAATTGGATGATCTCCTTCATAAAGGGGTGTGTGTGAGGATGTCGACGACAGATGACTCGCATCGGCATCGATCCGCAGTGAAGGTCGGCGGTGGACCTCAGCGGAGGTCTAGGTTGAGGGCGAAGAGGATGGGCGACGGCGACAAGAGAGCTACCGCCTCAACTAGAGAATTATTTTTTTAACAATTGATCTTTTATTTATTTATTTATTTTTTTTCTTTTTCCTTTTTTTCAAACAGTAGCTGTAACATGCAATAAAAAAATAACTAACTCGAGCATGACGACTCGATCTAAGAAAATCAAATAAAAAGGATTAGTGGGTGAGAGTTGATGAATCCCAATTCATCACTCTTTATTCCTTTATTTTAGCTAGAAATCTTTGCAAAACACCAGGTAATTATTTGTAAATGCAATAAATTATCAAAATGCATGCTTCATGTAAATAGCCATAATTAGCATGTTTTTGTGTAAAAATAAAAGAATAAAGAAATAAAGAAAAAGAGGGAAATATTTAGAATAAATATTGAATGACCAGAACCCAAGGGAAGGTCAATCATTGGCTTGACCGCAAAATAAAACAAGTAGAGAGAGATAGGACCAATCATCTATGTACAGATATTCCCCCTCTTATGTATATATTTTATTTTCATAAAATAAAAAATATTTATATGTTTCTCACAACTTGTATATATTTATAAAAATAAAATAAAAATTAGAAAAATAAGTTAAAAACAAAAATAAATTCTCTCTCTCACCCTTGTATATACCATGTACATATGTACATATACATATTTATTTTATCCTTGTAAATACATAATAAAATTAACTAAAAATTATTTTGTATCCCATATTTTATGTTGTAAATAAATAAAATACAAAATTGGGATAATTATACATAAATAAAATAATTAAAAAAATACATAGGTACATATACCTGTATATAATATAATGTAATGTATATACATAATTTATTTTTTAAAAAATAAATAAAAGTTACTAAAAAATACTTTGAAAAATAATAAACATTTTTCATGGTGGAAGTATTTGGAAATAAAATCATTTACTATTTTTTATTTAATTTACAAATATTTAATAATTGCTGAATTCTCATTGGTCCACAGGGGATGTTGACCCCCGGTCAACTCCTCCCTGGACCACTTTGAATTCGGACCGCGTTTTCGACCCGACTTCGCAGAATTTTCCTGATGCAATCCTCCATCCATTTCCTTGAATCCCGGGCTCCTATTGCAACCCCTTGATCCGTGATTCACACCCGCTTTTCTCTCTAGGGGTCCGTGCATCAGATTGCACGCCCGACTCCCGTCTTCCCGGACTTTCACTCCTATATAGCGTCGCCTCCCGCCGCATTTCCCTGCACCTTCGACCACTGTCTTCGACTCCCAGGACCTCCACCTTCTTGCCTTGAGTGACAACAAACCCTAGGAGGTGTTGCAGTGAGGATAGAGGCGCCCTAGCCTCATGTCCGGTGATCATCGCCACCGCGCTCCGCCAACGGCGAGCTCGAGCCTCTGGAGGCGTCGCTCCATTGAGGAGAGCATCCCAAGAGGTCACCCACCTCCAACCCAGACGATTTCGATCATCAACTGACCTTGATAACCCTTAGATTAGCTTTAATCTCGATCTTTAGGTTTTTCGCCATCGATTGTTTCCCTATCATCCATCCATCTATTCTCCCATCCGGCCATCCATCATCTCCACTAGACCTCTCCACACCTTCTACGCCCCTCTGATCATCTTAGTTCGCCTCGGAACCAGGACTTAGGCCATCCACCGTCGCCGCTCACCGGAGGACCACGTCCCGACTCCCCCGATCGCCCATTTCGCCCACTAATGGGTCGAGGCAGTTTGCCCTCGACCCCTCTTCTTTCATGTGCAGGTATCAAGGCTTAAGAACCTCATATGGAGGCTCAACCGTTTAGGCACAGGTGCTCCATCTTAGCAGCACCAGAGGAGGTCTCCATCGCGCGTATTGGCCTGACGAACCTCGCCGAGGAGCTGTTCTTCCAGGAGCTTCCTTCGCCGTTCGATCAGCCCCTTGCTCCAGTTCAGATCTCCAGCGTCCGTTCGCGAGGGACGTCTGACTGCTAGATCCATCTGAGGACCAGATCCGAGCCGTAGATCACCGTAGAGGCATCCACGCATCTCGACCGTCCGATCATAGATGGAGTGTCTACTAGCCGTCGGATCTTAATAAAGGGGTAATATCACTTAGGCCCCTCTTCCTTTCGCATTTATAGTTTGGTTCTGTAAATATTTATAGTAGTTGTTTTTATTTTGAATAAATTGCACGTAGGACCTTAGACTTTTAGTACATGCGATTTAGTCCCTGAGTATGTGGAGCACGTGCATCGACACGTGATTTGTGGAACAATTGCATATTTTTGTCCTAGAATTCTGCGATGTTACTGTTTACATCTTTATAAATAGGAATCGCATTTTAGTCCCTGTGCATGTGAATCACGTGTGTGCCTCATGCCTTTTTGGGCTTTTTGCAGTATCAATCCTGGATTTATTGAGCATGTTATTATTTGGCTGAAAGGTTTTTATTAATTGCACTTTGGTCCTTGTGTGCTGTACATTGTTTATTTGTTGAATAAAATATCAAATTAACTCCAAATTTGGTGAAATTTGGATACATGGCTCCTACCACTGTGTAAAAACTTCACTATGTTTTTGGGATATTTTATTACTGTTTGCTATTTTAAAAATTCAAAAACACCTCTTTTTGCTACTGTTCGAAATATAAAATCAACTAAAAATATTAAAAACCTTCAAAAATTCCAAAAAATTAGATACTGTTTGTTTTAGTGTTTATTTACCTCAGTTCAAATTTCACTAAATTTGGATTTATAAAATATCAAAAAAGTGAAAAAACCTAGAAATCTTATAAAAATCAGTACAAATTCTAAAAAATTCAAAAAAATGCAATTTCCTCTTATGTAGCTTAATTTTCATTTGTAGTTTGATATAAATTTGTCTCCAGATTTTTAGAGATTATTTATCTATTTTTAAATTATCTTTCAAATCTGGCCGCACATTAGTTCCCAATTTGTGCATTCTTTCATTTTTATAAAATCAACTAAAAATCATAAAATTCTGAGAAAATTACCAAAAAAACTTAAAAAATATAAATTCCAAAAATATTTTATTACATTTTTCTGAGTTGATTTGTGTGGTTAAACAATTAGTTGTTTGTGCCTTTTTCTTTCTTTTCCCTTATTTTCTTTATAATTAAAAATACAAAAAAATTTAAAAATAAATAAAATCGATCAAAATTACATTTTCTTATTTCATTCATTTTTGACTACTTCGTAGGCCTTTTTGGCCAACTCGTGCTCCTTGTGTCCGACCCTGGTCGCTATACCAGGTTAAATAAATAGTGAGTCCGCTATTCGGTTTTTGACTGATTACTTTGATTTTGGTGGTCTATTTTTCTTGTTAGTCCGATCTCTGAGATACGGGTCACAACGACCCTTGATTGATTTTACCTTTCCCAAATTTTGGGGGATTTTTCGGCTCATCAGAATGGCGCCGTTGCCGGGAGGTGATTGATGGGAAGTGAGTCTCCAGCCACCATACGTGGCGGGAGATAGAATGTGAATGTGCGTAGGGATTAAGAGGATGACTATGAAATTGAAATCAAGAGCGAATCAAATCATGATGGTTGATTAAGAATGAGAAACTAAGATCTACAAATTGAAAATTGACCATGAAATAAAAACTAAAATTAAACCCTAAAATTAACTAATTAAAAGATAGAAAATAAAGTGGATCTCATTGTGGGAGCGGGTGAACACCGTGATGGCCTCGACGAGGACTGACTCGCTGTCACCAAACGACTCAGAAGCTGGGTACCTCTCTATGACAAAAAAATGAAATTCAAAATTTGAATGGAGAGCAAAATAAGGAAGGGAGTTAGTGATGGCTAAAATTATTCACATTATCTACATAATTAATTAATTGATTGATTAATTTATTCACTTTATTAAATTAAATAGTAAATGTAAATTATTTATTTTTTGGTGTGGTTATTTAAGGAAATTGATTATATACATATACTATATACATATGATACATTATATTTATAGTTAATTAAGGAAATAAGTTTACTTTATGTTTTAAAAAAATTTAACTTTTATTTTTTAAAATAATTATTGAAAAATATTTGCAATTATTTACAAATACAGTATGTATAAAAATAAATATATAAAATAAATAAATGTTAAAATTACAAAAACCACCCTAGAAAATCATCTTTCAAATCGTAACTCCAAAAATTACGAAACCACTACCATTTTAAAGATACTTAATTTAGAATACAATGGAAGTAAGTTTGATTCAATTTGAATTCATATGGAGCCGGAATTGATCTTTCAGTTATCGCTTTCCGACTTTTTTTGAGTTTAGTTATTTTTTATTCTGTATATGATTTTATTTTGCAATTATTTTATTATTTAGAAAATATTCTTATTTACTACTTTTTTTCTAAAAGTATTTAATTTTAGGTCAATTTATGTACAAAAAATAATGTAAGTTTTGTACAAATATAAACAGAAAAGATGAAAAGTATTTACAAAATGTTTTTTGGATTTTCTGATTAAAGACCCTATCTCCCCCTACTTTATTCCTGGTCGATTAAGTCAAGTCTTGACCTTCTCTCGGGGTTCAAGTCAGCCTGTACCTATTACATATATATATAATCTTTTTATTTTCTTTATTTTCCTTTATTTATTTATTTATTTTAGGTTAAAATAGTAATATATGTATAATATTTACACAGATGAAAGCTAGTAAGTATGGATTTATTAATATATATAGGTGTTTTGTACGGAATTTTAAGATAAAATAAATGATTAAAAATGATGAAATGCAGATTTATCATCCACTTTAATACAACTAGTAGCCCAACGTTAGTATAATCCACTTTGCTAATGTAGTATGTGACCACAAAGCTATTGAAAGACGTAGGGATCGACATCAGAAGGAAGTCAGCCTACATATCCGTATCCATGTATGCTCCGAGGATTTCTAACTCAGAAAGGTATCCAAACATTTTTAGTACATGTTTTCTGACGGAAGTCCCTTCTTGCATTTTACAACGAATAAGATCTTTCATGATATTATAACACTGTGTGTGGTTTACATCACCAAACATTTCTCTCATTTCACCATTATATCATGGCAAGTGTTCATGTCCCCATGTTACTTCTGAGGCACATTGGATAACGAACCCAGAATATAACACTTTGCCAACATATGATCTTCATCACACTTTTCATTGAATTTAATTTTTTTTGGTGTCTACTGGACTGTGTACTTGTCCTTGGATAACACATAAGAGATGCGCTCTGCAGATAGGACAATATCCAAATTTCTGATCCAATTCGAGTAATTTGGTCCGGTCAACTAATTGATCTCCAGGAGCTTGCTAAGTGGGTTCATGGACTTCATTTGCTGAAACTAATAATGCAATATATCAGAATATATAAATAATTATATATTCAATTAAAATTCATTGATTGAGAATTTTTTTTATCAAATTAGCCTTGCCTTTTCAACTTCGAAAGTTCATTCCCTTAATCACTTTCAAAGAAAGAGATATACTTATCTCTATATCTCTAGCAAATGTTGGATCTCCCCATTATCTTTGTTCCATCCCAATAATATGAGATTTTGCAACTCAGATTAAAAGAAGTGAAAACACATAAGCCCAACTTGAATATTCCAATTCGATCTTTAACACCCAGACCCATCACCCTTGAGGTAATGTTGACCCATCGTTAATTGAACCAACCGTCAACAGGATCAGAACTTGCTATATGTAATCCAATATCGCCCAATAATACTAGGAGTCGATATTGGGGTCACCACGTATATATCCTTACTCTTTCGAGAGGCAAAGATGCTGATCCATATGCGCTTGCATGTAGGAGCTGCCATTTCGAACATGCGTCTCCTACATACAATCCCTAGCGACGGAATTCTCTGCCTTAACGGGAGACCATGGATGTCACCTATGTGATCTTCCATCTCATATTCAGATTCTAATTACTTATCATGAATCATATTCACATAATTAACTCTTCTAAGGGAAATACACCTCTATTCATAATAGAGTGTTTTAATTGGACATAACTTATTTAATCATATTAAATCAATTATAAATAGAATTCAATCAATCAACAAACTTGATTGTTACTTGAAGGATGGTATTATCTCAAAAAAATATTATGTAAATTTTAATAATTAGAAAAATACATCATGATCTCCTAAAATATTATGCTTTCCTTACCCACTGTCTTGGCTAGTACTGACGGGAGTGGGACAAATCTCTCATGGAGAACCTGCTACTCCATCGCTCCCTGACTAGACACCATATCTACCTCTAGTCAGGATAATACGATTTGATCATTTTGCATTTGAGATGATAATTGATCTTTCAACTAAAGTTATACCATATAATACCGATAAAAAACATTTTGATTAATATTATAAAGATATTTTCTAAACAAATCCCCAATCCTATTCCAACAACAACAGCAAAACCTTTCCCCACAATAAAGTAGGGTCGGCTACATGGATTCTTCGCCTCCATTCAGATCTATCTTAGGTTAATCCCAGGCTTATATCCACAAAACTAAGTTCCCTTCGTATGGTCTCTTTACAACACTTCTTAGGTTAATCCCACACCCTCTCTTAGCCGACTTAACATCCCAACACTCGCATCTACACTCGCATCTCCTAACTAGTGCATAAGCTGATCTTCTTTGCAAATGTCCAAACCATCTTAAGTGGTTTTTTTGGCATCATATCCTCGATCGAAGCTACACCAACTTTCTTTCTGATGGCATCATTTTGAATCCGATCTTTATGTATGTGTCCACACATCCACCTTAGCATTTTCATTTCTTCTACATTCATTCTCTACACATGTCTATGGTTCACAGGCCAACATTCAGATCCATAAAGCATAGCAGATCTCACAACTGCTTTGTAAAACTTTTCTTTAATTTTTAAAGGATTTTTCTTATCACAGAGAACAATAGAGGCTCCTCTCCACTTTAGCTAGTCTGCATTTATTCTATTAGTAACATATTCATCGATTTCCCCATCATGTTGTAGAATAGATCCCAGATATCTAAAGGAATATCTCTTCTGAATGCTATCGTCACCAATCTTCACCTCGATTCCTTCACCATTACTTCCATCAAAGGTGCACTCCATATATTCCGTCTTAGCCCTACTTATACGAAATCCTTTAGTATCCAACTCATGTCTCCAGACCTCAAGCTTCTCATTTACTCCATCTCTAGTCTCGTCAATTAACACAATATCATCAGCAAATAACATACACCAAGGTAACTCATATTGAATGTGACTTGCCAACTCATCCATAATCAAATTAAAAAGAAATGGACTCAAGGCAGAACCTTAATGTAAACCAATGTTGATGTCAAAATATCCAGTCTTCCCAGACGGGATCCTGACACAAGATAAAGCCCTATCATACATGTCCTTTACGAGGTTAATGCATAGGAAGGTAACTGTTTCTTCTCCAAAACTCACCACAATATCTCTCATGGGACAGAATCATAAGACTTCTCCAAATCAATAAAAATCATATGGAGGTTCTTCCTTTTAGCTCTACAAATCTCCATTGTTCTCCTTAGCAAATGGATGTCTTCAATCGTTGAGCGACCTGACATGAATCCGAATTGGTTTTCTTTTACATTGGAAATTTGCCTAATCCTCAATCCTATTCAACTAACAAAATTTTGCATGTAGAGATTGTCCTACAACCATTATAGGATAAGTTAGGATTTTCACGAAATACTCATTCAATGATGATTGATGTTCGATCAAATATTTCTATAAATAAGCATTAATCATCAATTAATCATGCCAAATTCTCAATTTCCTTGATTGACATTGAATGATAGATAAATTTATAAAGAGATCTTGATGATCCAATCATCATCCGACCAATCTCCACTAAACATGGAATATCTAGGTCAAACAGAGTCAGAATCACACGAAAAAAATTAAGCGATTTTCTGGTTTGATCCTCTATTGAATGGGATCCAAAAATACAATTAATCCACCATAAACCACATGGACTCCAAGTAGTTTACCGGACGAATTGATAGATCCGGCATTCCCAGCCCACCAGGTGAAACCGATGGTTTCTTGGTCACGACCAGCTAAAGTTAAAGTTCCATTAAAGAGCGTTTCCACATGGTAGAACCTCTTCAAGGAATATAAGATTTTCATGAGTATGATCCTGAGCCGCCATCCGAGCACGAATACCCTCGCTTTAGGAGAATGTTTTTTGTGTAGAAAGTCTCAAATTCAGTATCCTCTACTGTAAATATTTTCTGAGAAACGAAGTCATAGGAATGTAGGTTCAGATCCAGACCTACTCCAATAGCACTCATACATACACCGATTATTGGTACAACTAACATAAAGAAATGTAACCAACGTTTATTGGAAAAAACAACCCCAAAAATTTTGGACCAATTTCATTTCATGTTTCTTGATAGGAAAAATGGTAAGAAAAAATTGTCTATTACAGATATGTGAATACATGCAAAACAATTTTCATAGCTGGAACTATTCGAATTAATTTCGTGCACTTTTAGAACCAATTGAAGGTTACTACTTTTGGGACATATTTACACATTATAAATATCTTTTATCAACCAAAAAAACATTCAAATAGTGCACAAACGATATGTTTTTATTTCAACAAAAATCAATTCAAATCTTGCATCCAATACAAAAAACAATATTTCCTGCGCATCCAAACGTGAACCATGATCACCTAGGTTTTTGGATCACATCCAAGACCTGACCGAGGCTTTGATACCACTTGAAGGATATGGGATAATCCTTAAGAGCATCATGGAAGCGTGATGAACACATCTTATACAATCACGAGCAACTAGTCGTTCTAGTTGCTCGGTGCAACGGAATTTAAAAAATTTTAATCGATGAAACCACATGATCCAAGAACAGTTCTTGGATCATTTCTTATAAACCACATACAAGATAAAGGAATACCTCTTATAGCGTGGTTGTGATTGAGTTTCTAAACAAAGATGCCTCCTGTCTCAAGTCCGATCTGATGGAGGAGATGATTCCGAGCATGGAGATGAATAGCGTGCTTCTCATAATCCAAGTAGTTGATCCAAGCGATGGATCTTCTGATCTCAACTCACAAGATCAAACGTGTTCTTCACGAGAGAGGCACACCAAAGGAGATAGAGATCCACAAGTAGTTGAGGCAGCATCACATTGGTAATGCAATGACGATGGCAGCCTTCTCCCTAGGGTTAGAGTGTACGGACACTCAAGGAAGAGAGAGAGAGAGAGAGAGGGTGGCATGAGAATGAGGGAGAAAGAGTTAGACATTGATGATGTGATGTGAAGATTAAGGGGTGCCTCTTCTTATATAGTATTTTGGGAGTCCATGGATCTCAATCCATGGACAAAACAAAATCAATGGATGAGATTGATTTGTGTTTCTTTCAATGGCCATGATCTTGTTGTAAAAACACAATAACAATTAATTTAATTTAAATTATATATATTGAATAATTGAAAATCAATTTCAAATTAAATCAATCAACCCTGGAGATAATTAGGAAAGAGATTTCTCTCATCCCATAAAAGGGGTGGACGAGCACTGAAACAACGATTTTGTAGAGGGTCATAAGGTCTCACAAGGCGAGATGTCAGTCGATGTGTTAACTGCTCCAGAAAATAGCTAAATTCAATAATTAACCCACAATAAATGATCAAGCAATGAAAATAAATATGGAGTTAAAGTTTATTTTATTTAACTCTACAAAAGATGTGTATTGAGCAAGTAGTGTAAGTGTCAAACACTGGGAACAAGCAAGAAAGATCGGGCAATGAACTGCACAAAATGTGAATCTGAAGTATTTGCCTATATGTGCTCTTTTTTGTAGGTTTATAATTTTATATTTTTTATATTATTTTTGATTTTATATTTTTATATTTTGATTTTGATTTTTCTATTTTTATATTTTCTTTTTATATTTTATATTTTTATATTTTTATTTTTCTTTTAATTTATATATAAAGCTATATACATTATATATATAATATAAGCTAGGCTTGATATAAAAATTAAAAAATATTAAAAATAAAGAAAATAAAATATTTTTAGGTTTGAGATAATGTTTTACTATTTTTTGTTATTTTTAATAATTTTTGTTAATTTTTATATATTTTTAAAGTCAAAAATACCCTAAAATAGGGAATAAAATAAATACTCAAAATTAAAATGGATATAAAAATAGTAAACAGTAGCAAAAAATTTACAAATTAATTTCAAATAATGTTAATAATATAGAGAAAATTCAGGCACAAAAAGTATGATTTTCAGGTTTTTTAAGAATTTATATATTTTTATAAGTGTTTTTAGGATTTTTCTTTTTTTAAGTTTTCATTTATATTTCTTAGTGATTTTGGGTCTGAAGTTACAAAATAGGTAAATTAATATAAAATATATTTTTTTGAAATTTTTCAAAAAAAGGTTTTATAGTTTTATGCTTTTTATATTGTAAACAGTAGGCACTTTTTGATTTTTATTAAATATTTAAAAGTCCTCAAATTGCAAATTAAAAATATGATGTGAAAATAGATGCAATCAGGAGCAAAGAGCTATTTTTGTGGATTTTTAGAGAAATATAAATGTATGAAATAAATATAAGAAACAAAGAGAAACTACACCACTGACATGGTATAAATGTAAATAACATAAGTTCTAGGGATCAAAGTGCAATTTTCACATGATTATATATCTTAATTAAAAAGTTTTAGCACCACTAACAAAATTCGAGACTGCGAGGGCCTCTCTACACACTCTAAGCCCACGTGCACAGGCACGTGAGCCACACAGGTAGGGGTTAAAAATGTAATTACCAAAAAGTGCAAGGGCTTAACTGCAAATATCCCAAAAAAACTAAACATGCAAAAATTGTTTGAGGACTAGCCATAAATACCTAGACTTGAGGGGTCCTATGAAAAATAGCCACGCACCTCACATGCGTAGGCAAGCATGGTGACGTGGCCGAGGACCTATATGCAATAACAAAAACTTTAGGGGTATACTTATAAATTGTATAAAACTTTAAATAGTAGAGGAAATTTAAAGTATTATTTATTGAAGTACAAAATACGTGAAGGCGATAATGCAAAATACCCAAGCATGCACAGATGAATGGCTCTCCTCCCTATACTTATCCATGTGTCAGCATGGGGGATGGAGATGACGGTTCGGAGATGAGCAACCAAGATTAGATCAGCTGAGGAGATCCGAAGACTGATGGCGATGCTGATACAAGGTGGTTGTAGCAATTGGGACGACGCCTTGATCGAACGATTGATAGGCGATAGGGAAAAATAGGGAAAAAGGCCTGCGAAGGCGAGCTTCCCCGACGCCGATCCTCCTCCTCCTTCGTGGTCTTCTGGAGCTCCAAAACAACCGAGAGTAATCCTACATGTCTTCTCTAGATGATGGGAGCCTCAAAATGACAGGAGGGGCACTAGGGTACACCCGCAAGGACGGTAGAGCGTGGGTACCCTAGGTACCTCCGACAGAGCTCAAAATCGCTCCCAGGTGGCGTGGTGTGCTCTGGTCCTACAAGAAAAGGTGATGGGGTTGAGGGAAAATTGCCTCGACCCCGTAGTGGGGCAATTGGGGGCGTATGATGCGAAAGGGAGGTTCTCCAGAGCAAGCTTCGGCGAACAGTGGACGAGGGGGATGAAGCTGATAAGACTCGAAGAAAAATATGGGAGAGGAACCCTAGGACTATGACTATGCTAAAATGCAAGACAGAAGTAGAAAATAAACTTAACTAGTGCACGACCAGGAGAGTGAATGTCTCGACCCCAATTACGGACCGTCGGATCCTCCCATATCTAGATCTGGTTACTCAGCAATAATTTATTCGGTAATCATAACTAACATTCAGAAACAAATTGCAAATATAAATACTCAGAAGGATGTATTTTAACACCTTTCCATTCACAAAATAGAGTTTACATGATACACTGTCCCACTATCACCATTTACATGTACATCAACTGAAAAGGAAATACACAGAAATATTAATAATTACCGTACAAAGTAAAGCTACTGTGACTGGCTGGATGTCTACTATGATAGCTGGCAGGATTACTAAAGTCCTTGTGTTGGCTCACCGACACCTGTTGGGTTTTCCATAAATCATAGGATAACAACTAGCGAATGCTAAGTAATGAAGAAGAAAAAAGCAAACAAATGTGTAATTTTGCAAAACTTGTTGTCATAAAAAAATTCATTCCTTCTCATTAGTTTAAGTCATATTCCTTTCTATTCCACGTCAATGATTAGTCTAGGGAATTACCTCACCACTATATGGACTCCGAAGTTGTGGATACTTCGGGATTGGAGGTTTCTTTGATATGGTAAGGTTATGTCGCCGCACGTCACCGCAACCAATCCTCCAATACTGCCCTGACACTTTCCTTTTCTTTTATTAATCGGGATCTCAAACCCTCAACCTGGCAAGCGAAGGAGCATATTGTCCTCGATGACTCGGTTTCACCTCAGGCTAAAATTGAATCATATATCCTAACGGCTTTAAATACATGTTATCATGATCCACCCGCTATCCAACCACCTGTGCCTCCACATGGCACGACTACATATTCTGTTGTTCAACCCAAAGATATTGGCAACCGGTACCATGCATTGCAAATTATTTATTTCATGCACACTTATCATAATAGGAGAATCGTGTACCACCTAGATAGGGCAACGTCAATACAGATTCCTTCTGACAAACCTACAGGTTGCATGCCCGACTTGTAGTTCTACTCCAAGTCATTCTGATGTAAGACACGATCCTTTTCAAGATCCAACTCAATACACATCAAATCCCATGATGTAATTCTTTCATTAAGTCTTCAATATGTATAATCATCAACACTGAGTATAAACTTATGCATATATTAATTCATATAATTATATACTCATATTTATGCTTATTTTAACTTCCAAACCCTAACTTTCCAAGACACTGCATCAATTCGATGCGTAGATCTTATTTTAGTTGAAATCACAAAGCAATTTTCATATTTTGTCAAAAATAGCTAATTTAGGGTTATACGTAGCAACGAACATAAATTAAGAAAGTTCAATAATCTCATATGAAAATCCAACAACAAAAGGGAGGCTTTCATTACCTAATCGAGCTCCTCTCTCTCGCGTATGTAGTGCTTTATCGATTCTTTTTCAAAAAGAATGATTTATAGCTCTTGAAACGATCGAATTTCATTTTCGTATCATAAATGCTAAGAACGTGCCAAGAACACAAAGAATGAACGAAGAACATGAAGAACACACGAAGAACATGAAGAACATATCTTGTCTTAAAATTTCATCAGAGCTTCCACTTATACAAGATGATATTTCTAAGAAAATTTCGGCAGCGTTTCATCTTATAGGGCATATTTATAGAAAGATTTCGGTAGAGCGGAAACTTTCATGCGAAATGCTGACGGGCAAAAAGCATAGGAGCGGAGCTCAGGATCTTGTTTTTGATCTGGGGCTTTTCCCATTATATCGAGACATATTTAAAAGAAAAATGAAAAGAGTTTTCTCTATAAAACCACCGAGAGGAAAACAACAGCGAAACTAAAAGGATATAATCAAACAACAAGAGATGAAGAATCGGTAGACACCACACATCTTAGGTGAGTAAAGGTGTGACGAGTCACATGCTTCACTGACGTGTATAGCCGCTCGCACCTAAGTAGGGTATTAAACAAATTTTTCCATCAAAATAACTATAGAAATGGAAATTAAGAATAGAACCATAAGAAATAGATAATTGGTAGACACCACTAGTCTTAGTTGAGTAAAAGTGTGACGAATCATAGGGTTTACTGATGTGCATAGCCACCCACACCTAAGTAGGGTGTTACACAGATTTCTTCTCGAACCACAACAGAAAACGAATCAGAAAGAAGAGGAATCGAAAACCAAACTGGAAAAATAACATGAATCGAAATTAAACCAACAATAAGAGGATCGTACCATTCTCCTCCTCGTTCTTGCGGCAGCGCTTCGCTAGCGCTCTTTCCCTGCCTCCCACTCCTCCTCCCGACCTCTCAACCCTAGCCCTTGGGGTGGTGGTGGTAGTGGAAATCATAGAGAATGAATGGGTGGGGGGGTATTTATGGGCCTTAGAAAACCACTAACCATGGTTTAGCCCTTAATTGTGGTAGTGACCCATGATTTTGGCCCATGGTATTGGCCAAAGCTTATCCGAAACTTAGGGCTTGAGTTTGAACTTTCCAGAATATGCTTGATTCATCACGATTAACTTTCGCTAATCACAATTAACTCCCGCTAATCATAATTTAACTTTCATGACTTACACTTAACTTCTGCTGATATTCAATTAGTGTTTTCTAATGTTGATTAGCGGTCCTTGATACATCATTAGTTTCCTTAATCACGATTAAATAATGACAATCATTAAGATTTAATGACATCTTAAGCCTCCTTACTTCTCTTTCTTATGAAAATCATAACAATTCGAAATAAAGTCCGATTTAAACAAAATAAATTCCGTTGGTTTCCTCTTGAAAAAATGGATCTCATGATACAGGATCCGAGAGATGCTAAGTTTAAGGAATTATAGTGAACCTCAACGGCGTCGTCGACCACTAGAGATGGTGGAGACGCCCCAAGATGCGATTGGGCTCCACTCGAAGTTGCAGGAGAAAGCCCTGTCACTGCTCTATCTCCCTAGCACACGAAGGAAGGATGGCACGGTCAAAAGGGAGTTCCCAAAACTCATAGAAAGATCGGGGGGTGCTTTACGTTCAAGAGGTTGATGGGCTCCAAAGATCGACGAGGTGGAAGCGATTTAGTGTCTCAATGGCCAAGGAATCATGTCTGCGAGTAAGCCCAATGATCGAGGAGCGAAAGTCTCTAAGGAATCAAGGCGAAAAGGTAAAAGATTCGAGCCATAAAAATCGATGAAAAACATGTCGAACGAGGTGTGTTAGAGTGTAGGAGCTAGGGTCAGACAGTTGACTAGAGTCAACTATCCAGGCACTCTGGTTGGTCCACGTGGACCAACCAGAAAAACCCAGCCAAAAAGAATTACAAGATCAATAAAGAAAGTAAACGAATTTATTAATTTTAGGTTATAAAAAATATTTATTACTTTATGTATAATTTTATCATGATTTTTATTTATTTTTTTGAAGTTTAGAATTACAAGTTACTTTTTAAGGGTTCATATATAAGTATATTCATCTATGTATTGTAGTCATTTATTTTTATTTCGTATTTTTGATTTATTAATTTATTATTTTATAAACTTATAACTTATTTTTATATACTTAAATATATTTTTATTTTATTTTTATGATGTAATATGTATAATTAATTAAATAGATGTATTATCTATATAGGTATAGATATAGGTAATTCATCTATGAAATTTATTCAAGTATCTTATTTTAATGTTTTATTGATGTTTTTATTTTAATATGCGCATACATTATAAATAATATTTATAAAATTATAAAAAATAAAATTATAAAATAATGAATAATAATAAAATAAATATTTTAATCGGGTAAAGTATACAATAGCGGTGTAAAACCTAACTTTCACACCGTAACTTCAAAAAATATGAAAATACCTTCATTAAATAGTTTATTAAAAGTTATGTACAATTAAAGTGATTTTGATATATGTTGAATTTTTATTTGAGAGTTATGGGTATGGAAAGTTGGGATTTTGGATTCTTATTTAGACTGTAATTTGTACATTGTGTATTATTTTTATGTGAAATCAATTTTGTATTTTTCTATAGATTATTATCTGCAACTTTCATGTACAAAGTTTCTTTATTTTAGGTATAAAAAGTGAAACTAAAAGTAGGTCTCAAAAATGAATAAAAATGAATTAAATAAAAGAGAAGTTTATTGTATTTTGGCCCTTATCTCCCCCTACTTTATTCCTTATCGACATAGTAATCAAGATGTCTAGGTCTCGGAGGTTAGGGTCTTAAAATATCTTATTCTTTTTATTTTCTTATATTTATTCTATAATTTTGGCATTAAAAACTATATTGTGTACACTATTTACAAAATGATGCATGAATGCTAAAATGCCTAAATTAAGGGTATTTACACGCATTTACAAGGGGTTTTAAGACCAAAATTATAGAATAAAGATGATGAAATGGATATTCATCATCCCACTATACTTGCCTTTGCTAGTCCCTAGCAAACACTTATGCAATAAGTGAAGAAAATGAAAACAAAAGAAAAGAAAAAGAAGGAAAATGGATTAAGTTTCATTATCACACTTGTCTTCACAAAATCAAAGTTTGGAGCTTAAATCGGACCTTTGGAATTTTAGTGCAAGCGGAACCTTAATGAGAATCAGATTTGAAATCCAACAACCTTTGAGAATCCCAAAACTTTGCTTAAGTCTCCTCAATAGCCATGTCAGAATATTCCAATTCATACGTAAACCCTTATGACTATGAATCTGACTCGTAGAGTGTAAGTGATGGTGGCTCTCCCCAACTGAAATGATAAAGAGACTGACTTCTCCAGCATGACAACCCAGTGATTCCCCAATCCAGTAACTCCTTCCTCGAGGAGTAGGGAATTTCCTTCTAAGTTCAAGTAACAACCAACTCAAGAGGAGGGGGTGAAGAGAAGAGTGGGCGGTAGCCAGTGTAGCTACCTATCCTAGGATGCAAGACCAGTGTAATCAAGTCATCTAGCTGCAAGCTCACATGATTTGACTTTGAAACTCAAGCTTGCTTATTGGCTTTACAAATATATACACTCTGGCAGGCACTTTTATTTTTAAACAAGCCTGTCCACTTTTTTGGACTTTTTGCCTTTTGCTTTTTTTTTGCTTTTTTTGAAATACTATATACAATAGCATTTACATAACGAGTTTTTCCTCTTGAGCCAGTATACTATCCCTATTTTGAAGCATTATTGCAACCCACACTCTTCTATCTTTAGAATTCATCATCACTGGACGAGTTGGGGTACAGTTCCCTCCCTAGAGGAGGACAAATGTTTCCACTTGTATGCGTCTCATACCGACAAATCCAATCCCCTCACCGCTCCAACTGAGTTGATCCAAGTGAAAGATGCAGGTGTCCAAGTTAGGTCATTATTAATAAGAGCCACATGTGTGCTCTTAAATACTCTACTTATGCAATCAAGAATCCACTGAACCAAGTCTCATGATCCTCAAAGAATTAATTCAACTAGACATGAAGTACCTCAATTCCAACTCCCATAAGGTTCACGTTAATTAGGTAGAATTAAGGTCCAATGAAGCTCCATTCTTCTAATTTTACTTAGACTTGTTCAATTATCAAACTCAATCCGAAAAATGCTGATGTCATGCAATTGCTATACATAAAATATTTTTGTGATGCAATTTTCAAAGATTTTGAACACTTTTATAGATTTTTGAAAAAGATGATGCATATGAATTTTTTGTATTTTCAAAAAGATTTTTCAAATCTTTTTGATATTTTAGTTTTGCAAATATTTTTTGATTTTTTGAAAACAAAAGATTTTGGATAAAAACTAGGTACAAATATTTACATCGGGATACATCTTATATTTACAGAAATTAGGTTTTCTAGAATTTTTAAGGGGTAAGTGCTCAATTTTATAGATATATATATAAAGAATTTTAATGTGATGTATGTATTCCTCAAATTTATTTGACAATCATTTTTCAAACAAATTTTGAAAACTATAGTCCAAAATAGTTTTTAAAAGGAATTTTACAAACATTTACACATTTGAAAATCATTTTGCAAAGGTTTTTCAAACAGTGTATATAGATTTTTCAAAATATTTTTACAACCATTTTCCAAACATTTGCAAATCGGTTTTCAAACATTTTATTTCACACAAAGAAAATATTTTTTTGCAAACAAAAACATTTTTACAAAGGCTGAAAATATTTACCAAAATGTTTTCTAAATAGTTTTCAAAAAAAATTTCGAAAAGATTTTCAAACTATTTTTTCAAATATTTTGCAAAAAACATTTCTTTCTGATTTATTAATCAGTAAATACAAAAGAATTTGACGAATAATAACATCTTTTTATTAAGTGTTTTAGTGCATTTAATAGTATAATTAGACATAATTTTTAATAAATAAATATGAATGTACGAGTCATGGCTAAAGTACATACGAAGTATATACAACCCCCCTATACTTAGCTTGAGCTATGCCCTCATATATCAGAGAAAAAAAGAAGAAGACATAACTCGTACTGAGTATAAGAAAGTCTAAAGAATAAACGAATAAGGAATGAATGAACGAATAAGAGGTTGACCGTCCCTCCATACTTAGGACAAATAATCCTATAGCCTAATGTACACAAAGCATGGAGGGTCAAGGGTGATAATGAATAGATCGTACTCAGACTGTCTCCCCTTATACTTAGGGTAAGATATCCCTAAGTATAGACAAGAAGAGGATACAGTGGAGAGGAACAAAGAATGAAAGAAATCGGGGTGCCCACCCCCTATACTTTAGACAAAGCACGTCCTAAGTATAGAAGACTGACAAAAAGGGGCAACAACATTTCAGTAGAAAAAGAAAATAGAAAAGGAAAAGAAGAAAAGAGATGTGAAGCTGGAAGAAGATAGAAGAGGATGTACACATCACTCCCCCTATACTTAGAGTAAAAGAGGCCCTAAGTATAAGCAACAATAGGAGTGATGAAACAGAATGACAAAGAACACTCGGCTCGTCCGCCCCCCTATACTTAGGACAAATTACATCCTAAGCAAGGCACACATGAGAATGGGGTGGATGAGCGAAACTGAAGATCAACGGAGGGAAATGAAAGTGAATATACAACAGAGTGGATATAAAAAGAATCAAGAAGGTTGAAAGCGAACCTTCTTACAGGATCACTGATGGATAGATCTGATAAGGTGTAGGTCGACATTGGGGTCCTCAGACGACACAAACCGATCAGGGACAACAGGGTGGAGATCCTCGGTGGTCCTTGGGTGAGGAGTGATTGATCGCTAAATATGATATATAATTTACACACGTTGTAGTACATGTACTTGGCGAATCCGTCAGATTCGAGAGAAGATCACTGTGAAGAGTATCTCAGCTTTAATTTATATCCCGGAAAAATCCAGGGTCGAACACAGGGAGGCAAAGGAACAACTTCGGGTTAATTTGAAAACTTAGGTCTAGGTTTCCACACAGATTTTTTGTATTTTTTCAATGCAAAAACAAATGAAAATGCAAATGCGGATGAATTAAGACACTAAGAAAGCACACAACTAGGTCAAATTAATTTTTATAGGAAATTAATCAGATTTAGCCTAATTGTGTTTTTCCTAGAATCCTAATCCAGTAATGAATACAAAACACATTTTTTTGGAACTTCAGGAATTAAAATGCAATAATGAAAAAGCACGCTTTTTATGGGGGTTTTCTCAAATTTTCACACAAGCATAATGCAAAAATTATGAAAAATTTACTGAAATAAAACATGATGCAATGAGTCTACATTGCTTTCTTTGCAATTTTTTGACAAAATATGAATTTTGTATGGCTTTTTTATTGAAATTGTCGGCAAATAATTATTTTTTAATAAATCCACATTAATGAATTAGATATAATGCAAATTATCTCACATAAAAATATTTTTATAAGGAATCCAGGAGATTTGAAATTTTACAAAATATATGTCTGTGGATTTAATTAAAAATCACTCTATATATTTTTTAAAGCACAAGACAACTCCAATTGAGATGAAATTTGGTTAGTAATTAGAACATACTCAAGGCATCAATCCTGATTATTGTGAAATATTACGAGCAACCTTGAGTGAGATATGAATTTATGACCACAAATTAGGTAAAATATACAACTCTTCAATGAAGCAATTTTAATTAATTACCCTAAGATCACAAAAAATACAAATCAACCAAAATATAGATAATTAGTTGCTCAATATCATGTTGTTTTTCATTGAATAAAATGATGCAAAATGGTATCCAAATAAACACGTAAATATAGGGATGTCCATGCAAATTCAGAAAACATAACATGTATAGGGATCACTTCGCAATAATGAAATCTTGAATAAACAAAATGCACTTTTTACATAAATTAATAAAAAATGAGTGGACCTTCTCCTTCGCAGGTGGGCGATGAGGGTGAGGAGGAGCAGCGGCGCGTGGGCTGCATAACAAAGAGTGGCACCACCACGCGCAATGGACGACGGAGTGTGGGGGTGGCGGTGTCTGTCCGTGCAGGAGGACGGGGGTCGTAGCGGTGATGGCGGTACCATGCGGTGGCATGGAGGAAGGGAAGACCTACGGGCTTGCGGGCGCGCGCGCCGCGCACGGGAGGGGCGACGACAACCTTGGCGGTTAGTGGCAAATCGACGACAATGATATGGTCGCGGCTAAAGGCAGGGGTTGTTGGACATGCGAGCCCACGACGAGCCATTATGCAATAAATGTTATTGCAATTCACTCCTTAATCTTAAATGAAGAATAACTAATTTGCATAATAGGTCCCTTAGTACAATTAGGGTTATGTACCATGACCATCTTAATGATCATGCAACTGTTGATTCAATTATTGAATCATAGAGGCTGGTGCTTGGATGAATGTCTAAAGAGTTAGATTGAGGACTCACAAGCACCGTCAAATGATTGTTAAGACGTGATCTCCAGCTTGAGGAGGAGATGACAATCCTTATCTCTAAAGGCTTATATCTGACCGACATCTTGATGTAGGTCCTCTGCATAGGAATAGAGATTCGGAGGTGTCAGATTAGTTAGGTCAAAGAGTTGACTTAACGACATCGAGATAACCAAAGACCGATGTCGTATGCTGTAACGGTATAGGCACACATCCTCTGATCGGAGACAGATGCGTTACTATATGTCTGAGTATGTACATTTGACAGACCAATAGGTTGATGACCTAATCAAGGTCTATACACCGGCGCGCTGATGTGCATATAAGGGCATATACGATCTCTCAAAGGGATCATACAAGTTCACTACTGAACCGAAAGACATGAGCTCACTCATGAGATATTGGGAAGAATCAAATTCCGTGCACGGTCATCTTGCTTTGGAAGCTTGACTGAATTTGTTGGTTTAATATATACTTTTGGAAAGTATATGATCAACACCTGGGTATAATATGTGCTTTTGGAAAGTATATGATCGCTACCAACTCCTAATTATCGAATGAGAAAACTTAATGATAAAACCATGAAGGAGACAATCTAAAAGAGATCTAAAACTTTGGGTTTAATCTAGGTCTTCCAGTATGCATGATGTACATGTATTGGGAATACCTGAGGGTGATGTGATCATAATCGATTGTATAACCATGGTGCTTCCATTCCTAGGGAGTGATGAAACAGGTCTGGATTTTAGTGACTCCTCTCGTAGAGAAGTGATCTAATCTTAGTCCAAATGTTGGACATTGATCTTAATGTGATTCATATACAATGAGAAGATTAGATCTACGATCTTTATTTAATCAAGCATCTATGGGAGGTCCGCAAGATATGGATTTGAGATTCAATCTCGATATCCAAGTCACTATACGTGGAACAATACAATCGCCCTGTCCTTATCTCCAAGTATCCGTGGAGAAAGCGCATTATCCTTGAAAGAGTTCATGGATAATTTCATTGTCGATATATGTATCCAAGCATCGAGAAAATTGATAATTAAATGTGATTTAATTATCATGGATAATATGAATTTGATTCATATTATAAGGAGAGTTATCTGAGATAATTAAATGTGATTTAATTATCAAACATGTGAATAATGTGAATGCGATTTATATTATTTTGGCATGTGAGAATAAAGATCCAAGATGATTAAATACGATTTAATTTCATGGATATGAATAATATGGATAACACTATCGATATTAATAGTATATATTATAAATGTGATTTATAATATATTAGAGAGAGCATATAGTGATTTATATGTGTTAATTAATTATTCACGTGAATTGGATTCACATTGATTAAAATATAATTTACATTTTGTATTGAGATGTGAATTTGATTCACATTTTTCCAATGGCATGATTGCAATATTTCAAGATATGTATGAATTATTTTTGTGAAATAATTTACAACAATTATTGTTGTAAATTCTAGAGATATCATGAGATAATGTATCTCATAAGATAATGAGATCTCATGAGATGATGAGATCTCATGAGATGTTGGCAGTCGTCCCCCCTTTTTAGGGGATATGGTTTATCTCCTCATTATCTCCAAGGATAATTAATTGATTAGATTTGAATATATATATATATATTGATTTATCAATATATATTAATTTAAATTAAATCATTTGTTATTGTAGTTTTTACAACAACATCTCAGCCATTGAAAGAAACACAAATCAATCTCAACCACTGATTGTGTGTTGTCCATGGATTGAGATCCAGGGACTCCCAAAATACTATATAAGAAGAGGCACCCCTTGCTCTTCGAGATACACAATTATGAATGCTCGCTCTACACGTCAAACCTCTCTCTCTCTCTCAATGGCCGTCCACCATGGATCCTTGTGAGAGTCGTCATCGCCGCAGCATCATCATTATGCCGTCGGATCATCTACCCACGGATTTCTGTCTCTTCGGTGCACCTCGCTCATGAAGAAGATGTCAGATCTTGTGTGATGAGATCAGAAGATTCGCCACTTGGATCATCAACTTGGATTGCGAGAAGGATGCATCTCATCAATGCACTTGCAAGCGTCTCCTCCGTCGGATCGGACTTGAGACAGGAGGTCTCTTGGTTTAGAGACTCAATCGCAACCACGCTTCAAGAGGTAACCCTAGTATCTATTTGTGGTTTAGATGAAACGATCCAAGAAGTGTTCTTGGATCATGTGGTTTCATCATTTAAAATTTTTTAAATTCCGTTGTCCGAAGCAACTAGTGCGACTAGTCGCTCCCGATCGCATACGATACGATCTTCACGCTTCTATGATGAGCTTGAAGATTTTTTCCATATCCTTCAAGTGGTATCAGAGCCATGTTGTCGAAGGTTTTGGATGAGATCCATGAACCTACGAAGATTTGGGCTCGATAGGCTTCGTGAAGATATTAGCATTTTAATTTTCTGATCCCTATTTTGTGATAATTTTTCTCCCTGTTTAAAATGTTTTAATAAAAAAATATCACTTGAATAATGTTTACCATGAAATAAGGAAATTGTGGAATTTGAGTTTGCGTGATTTGGATCCGATAACTCAAGATATGATCTTTTTAATAACCATATGTCCACTGTTTCGGGGATGACGATTAGTGACGTAATTAAAGAGTTAATTACGGGTCCTAAACATCTGGAAATGTATAATTATCACTTAGGTTCTGTTTTAAATCAAATTGGAGAATAAACTAAATTTAGTTTGCATTAATTGGATTTAAATTGATCAAGTTATATTAATTTTAGTGAGTAGGGGTCACTGATGAAAATTAATAAACTTCATCATGAACCTTGTGATTATCATTCAAATAAATTAATGGAAATTAATTGTTAAATTTATGAAATGATTATATTGGTAAATATTTGTGAAATATTTAAAGATGATAATTATTTCCTTGAATGACATTGCATTAACCAAAATGATAAGATAGTTGATCTTAATCACAATTGGTTAATACGAAAACTCCCCACAAACATTGTTTTTCATGAAAACTGTAGTTTATCCTACAATAGTTGTTGGACAACTTTTACATACAAAACCTTGTTGCTTGAATAGGATTGGGATTTGTTTAGCAAATCTCCTAATAATATTATCAAAATGGTTTTGATGAATATTATATGGTATAACTTCGGTTGAAAAACAGATGAACATCTCAAGTACCAAGTGATTGACTCAGCATTACTTTTTCCTGAGACGGATATGGTGCCTAGTTGGGGAGCGTTGGGCTAATAGGTTGCACCATGTGTGGTCTGTACCACTCCCGTCGGTACTAACCATGACAACGGGTAGGGAACGAATGACGCTTGAGAGATCATGATGTATTTTCTAATTATTAAAATTCGAATAATACGTACTTTGAAATAATACCACTATTTCAAGTAACAATCAAGTTTATTGATTGAATTGGATTGATAATTGATTTAATGAGATTAAATTAATTATATCCAATTAAAATACTCTATTATGAATAGAGTTATATTTCTCTTAGAAGAATTAATTATATGAATGTGATTCATGATAATTAATTAAATTTGAATATGAGGTGGAGGATCACATAAGTGACATCCATGGTCTCTCGTCAAGGCAAAGGGTTCCGTCGCTAGGGATTGTATGTAGGAGACGCATGTCCGTAGTGACAACTCCTGCATACAAGCACATCGGGATCGGGCTCTTTGCTTCTCAAAAGAGTAAGGCCGTACGCGTAGTGACCCCGGTATCGGTTCCTCATATTATTGGGGTGATATTAGATTGCCCATAGCGAGTACTATTCCTTTTGACGGCTGATTCAATTAGCAACGAGTCAACATTACCTTAGGGGTGGTGTGCCCGGGTGTTAAAGACCGAATTGGGAAATACAAGTTGGACTTGCAAGGCGGAATGAGTTCTCGCTTCTTTTTATCTGAGTTGTAGTTTCTCATATTATTGGGATGCAACAAAGATAAGGAAGGAGATCCCAGATCTTGCAAGAGGTATATCGATAAGTATATCTCTTACATTGAAAGTGATTAGGGGAATGAACTTTCAGTGTTGACAAGGCAAGACAACTTTGATATCCTAAATCAAAGTAAAATATGTATATAAAATATATATACATTTATGCAAATTTCTTATTTCAGATAATCCTTCATTAAACCCACTCAATTCTATACTCAATAGTAATCAGTAAGTATTATGGATTGGATCCATGATCAAGATATTGTACTTGTAGTTGGATACATAATATTTGTGGTTGTAGTGTGCAAATTTCCTCATAATAATGAGGAATGACAATTGAATAGACAATAGGACTACAACCCTAGGGTTTGTGTTCTCTATAGTCTTCATCTCATCGAATGTACTTTGGCAGTGACATGTTGATGATGATCGCAATTGTCAAATAATCCTTATAAAATCTAAGAAGATGTTCCGACATATATATGTGCTCTAGACATTTAATCATGAATGACATGGTTCTCTAAATTATGCAGAATGGTAGCTCGAAAGAGATGATGTATTAAAAATTTTTAAATACCTGCCAGAACCAAAGTTTTTGAGTTAAGATGGATGTAGAAATGATGAGTGTCATCATTCTACTGTCTATACTCAAGTCATTCATGAAGCTTCATAATAATCATATTGTATGAATTAAATGAAGCATGTATAAATGTCGAAATACTCCTACATTGAAATCTTTTGAATTCAATATAAGAGATCCTTTGTCTTAAGCAATAGTTGTTTAGAGATGAAATGAGCGTAGTGGAAGCATGGGTCGGACCCAAGTAAGAAAGAAAGTCAAAGAGTTGACCTACTTCTGTGACTTCCATATGGCATCCAGATAGTTGGATGAATGCCAATACTGCAATAAGTCGATGTATTGATAGTATGACTATTTGGACTATCTAGGATCCTTAGAGAAGGACTCAGATAGTGCATCGAAATAATCTACATCTACATTTAATCATTGAAATTGACTTTCTCTTAAGATAAGATCAAAGTCTAAAATTGTATCTCATTCTTCTGATGACAGTTGCAATTGCTCCATATGTTGTAGAAGATCAATAAATTTGATCTTAAGGTTTAACAATCATCTATATGGGAATTGATGCAATTGTTGCAACAATCTCCATAGGATAAATAGACTTCATATTTTTAGTGGGAGAGCCTTCAGTCTTAGAGAATGTCATATGATGAAATGAATTTGATCTAACCTAGGTAGCAAGTACCTATTAGATGAATTCAAGGAACACCTTATGGAGATAGGAATATCATTCCTATCTCACTTCTCCTAATACACCTAAACTCAATTGAGTTGTAGGGATATATAATTAGATCATGATTTGATAATTGATTAATCTTATCATAGTTATCTCTTAGTTTCCAAGGTGTATATGTAGTAGAGACTACAATATATATCCTTAATAAGGTTCCATGCAAGTAAGTTGATATCTAGCACCAGAGAGTGCAACTTCATTAGGAAAATAAAGAATGGTATTGGATGCCTACTTTATGACCTTGAGATCCTTAAAGAATTTCATCTCTAAGAATATGATTCTAAGATGATGACTTTCTTGGGAATCAAGATGAAAATGAAGTGAATGAACTCATTAAATCTTGAGAAGATAATGAGGCTCCTTAAGTCGGAAACTAAAAGGATCACTAAAGATGAAACACTAATACCTCTTCAAATGAGTTTAAAGATGAATTCCAAGTGCCAGATAAGTCTGACAATGATCTGACGTCATATGATGAAGCTTCTAAAGATCATGACATGGAGAGATGGATGTTAGCAGTAAAGTCTAAATGCAGACTTCATATACAAGTGTTGTATATGGACCCTCGAGGATCCACCTATAAGGGTAATACCCATTAAATGGAAAAGGATCTTCAAGAGAAAGAGGGAACATGATGAGAAGGTAAAGACCTTAAAAGCACGACTCGTATCCATATATACACACGAAGAGAAGACATCACTTGCGATGAGACTTCTTCTTCAGTAACAATGCTTAAACCCATGAGAATATTGCTAGCTATAGCTGCACAACTTGACTTTGACATCTTCGAGATGGAAGTCAAGATTGCTTTACTCTACGATTCTCTGATGATATTCATAAGTACTCCCCCTGGGCTTCATGGTTGAGGAAATCAAGGTGTGCAAGTTGAATAACTCCATCTATAGACTCGAATAAGCTTCTTGTAGTTGGAATATAAGATTTGATGAAATTATAAATGTTATGATTTGAAATAGAATCTTGATGAACCATGTGAACCTTAGTAGGAGTACCAATGTGTTCATCGTGCTAAATGTAGATAATATCCTAATCATTTGGAATGATATAAGGATAATAACAAGTGTTTTATAAGACTAGCTATTCCATACCTTGAGATATGATCTCAAGGATACCTCTTAGATCTTAGTTTTGAAGTTGTTCAGAAGCAAAGAGAAGAGAGAGAATTGTGATTGTCACATTATTGGTACATCCTGGATATATTCTATCTAAGGAAGGCTCCTTTCCCTTAAGATTTGGCGCTAACAAATCTGAAGGGATAGCATATCAAGTGTTGATGATGATAAAACTGCTTGCCCTTGTGCATTGGTTGCTAGAAGCCTGGTATGTGCTAGATATGTATGAAAAGCCAGATGTCTGCCATGCAGTGGGAGTAGTAAACTGTTTGTAATCCTATTGTAGAGATAAAATACTTAGTTGCAGTAATAAAACAATATCTTCAAAGATGACAAGACTTAGAGATAATGATCTCAAAGTCTGATCATCAAGAACCTAAGACTTTATAGATAGTGATCTAAAAGGTCTTAACCGCATATACCTTAAGAGATAGATATCTCTGGGAATAAGGGTATTCTGATAAGGATAATTGAAATTACACACTAGTTATAATGATTGTTGAGTTGTAGTGTCAAAGACATTATGACTGCCTCAATATTGAGTGTTGGTTGCATAAGATGCAACATTCGCATTGGATGCTAGTACTGTTACTAAGGGTTATGCAAGTACGGTAAAAGGATTTGGCATAGTCTCTCGGGAACAGAGTGACTGACCAGCTTACCTGGCTATATTAACTAGCCTATGACTGTCATGTAAGTGTGGGTTTAAATGATTAGCCCATTAAAGGCTCTTTGGACTAGTGGGGGAAAGAGCGAGATTGGACTTGGAAGACCTATGGGCGGACAGATGGCCTGCCTGGGACCTTGTTTGAGATTGTTGGACATGCGAGCCCATGACGAGCCATTATGCAATAAATGTTATTGTAATTCACTCCTTGATCTTAAATGAAGAATGACTAATTTGCATAATAGGTCCCTTAGTACAATTAGGGTTATGTACCATGGCCATCTTAATGATCTTACAGCTATTGATTTAATTATTGAATCATAGAGGCCGGTGCTTGGATGAATACCTAAAGAGCTAGATTGAGGACTCATCAATCACCGTCAAATGATTTTTAAGACGTGATCTCCAACCTGTGTAGGAAATGACAATCCTTATATCTAAAGGCTGATATCTGACCGACCTCTTGATGCAGTCCTCTGTATAGGAATAGAGATTCGGAGGTGTCAGATTAGTTAGGTCAAAGAGTTGACTTAACGAGATCGAGATAACCAAAGTCCTATGTCGTATGCTGTCACGGTATAGGCACACATCCTTTGACCGGAGACAGATGTGTTACTATATGTCTGAGTATGTACATTTGGCAGACCAATAGGTTGATGACCTAATCAAGGTCTATACACCGGCGCGTTGGTGTGCATATAAGGGCATATGAGTAATACGATCTCTCAAAGGGATCATACAAATTCATTACTGAATCGGAAGACATGAGCTCACTCATAAAATATTGGGAAGAATCAAATTCCATGCACGATCGTGATAGCAAATAAATAAATAGCGTAGGTACATATAAATATCCATAATACAATTTTATCTTTTTGAAAATTATACAAAATGCCCAAATCTGTTTCTGCTCACAACGTCTCAACAAACTGCCAATTCAAATTAACTTTCACGTAAAAGCTACCAATCTTCTTCAGAAAGTCCCGGTCTCAATGGCGCCCCGGTTAGCTCCCAGGTTCATATCCGTCCTTGCATCCCGATTGGCGAGCCTGGCCGAGCGCAACGACGTCGATTCGGTGCACGATATGCGTCGGAGACAGCCGAAGAAGTTGACAGGATTCGACTGCAGGCATAGGCCGACGTTCTCGGTGGAGGATTATCTGATGATGATCTTCCAGCAATTCGAATGCAGCCCTAGCTGCTACATGGCTGCGTTCATCTACATCTCCCGTTTCTGCTATTCGAACAACGTATTCATCGACCCGTTTAATGTCCATCGCCTGATCCTCACCTCCGTCGTTGTAGCTGTCAAGTTCTGGGAAGATGAGTGAGTTTTCTCTTGACTCCATGCCTTAATTTCCTTCACAAATTAGCTTTCGTTAATCACAGTTGATTAAGGACTGTGATTAATTGTATTCAGGTGGTGTGCTTATTGGTTAAATCGGTTATTTGGGCTATTCCGATTAGTTGTTACCGTGATTTGGTTATCGAAATTTCAGTTTTTCGTTACATTTATCTGTGCTTATGTTTCTTCTTGCATGTTAACGGTTTCTGTTGACCTATTTAAATTTAACGCTGATTAACCTGTCTCAGTTGCGACAACAACGCGCTGATGGCTGCGTTCACCTCGGTGAGCCTGGGGCGCCTAAACTCCATGGAGTCGGAGTTCCTCTTTGGCATTGACTTCCGCCTCTTCATCACGGAGGTCGAGTTCCACAACCAGTGTCGTACGATGCAAGTACAGATTGCTGCGCAACATCCTGATTCTCGTCTCCAGCTGCCTCGTTTCTTCTATGAGGAAGATGGTGATGACACGGACTCCGATGGTGACAATTAGAGCCCAGCAGCATCTAGGTTAATATGAGTTCACTGGTGATACAATACCTCCCAAAGTTGTGGAAATTAAGGGAACATAACGAGAAATGGTTGCTTGTTTTGAGGGGATTGACGCATCAGCGAATGGAAATACACAGTGATCTCTATATTCTTCTGGATTTCGTCATCGGAATGACATTATTATGTTCTTTTAATTTGCGGGCAAATTTGATGAGATATTTTGTAGAGCGCGATAACTTTTCACTTCATCGATGGAAGGGTTAGGTGTTGATGGATACTCAACCCGTTTGATGGTAATCCGATCCGATTCATGATAGATGGATCGTGCGCCGACATTATGGATAAAAATGGATACGACCGGTTAAGCAATGAGGTTTTAACCAGCAAATTCGTAAAAAAGTACTTGCAAAAATAATTAAGTGCAGTGAATACACATGAATTCCGTATTTTATGTTGAATGAGTGCATCATATATGAATTCCGTATTTTTTGAGATTTTGTGGGAGTTTTGATATTTTTCGGAAAAGATTTGAATACACGTGTAATTATTTTATATATTATCTCTCCTCCCTGAAACGTGTATTTGTCATTTTATACCTTATTATATAATCTAAAAATATTATGCACCATGTAAAACTATCATTAGTCAACCATAGAAACTTCTAGGACATAATACTAATTTCACATATTTTGATAAAGTTCTGTGATGAAAATGTTAGAAGGCATGCCAAATAGGTAAAATGAGGACATTCAACAAAATATAATAAAAGAAATTGAAAGACAAGAGCATACATACGATCGAAAAGAAGAAAAACACACGGGTGTGAATGGAAAAATGATCTCCATATACTAAAATAGCACGGAACTTTATTGTTTAACTAATCCTAAATATATTGAAATATAAAATATTCGAATCTGGTAAGACTAGTAAAAACTATTGCATTAGCCACACGATCAAGCTAGAATAAATAATGTTGTGGCTGAAAACTCACTACAACAAAATGGACTTTTAGTGTCAAAACTGTAGTGACGGAATGACATTTTGTAGTGACGAAAATGGTTATTAGGACAACCAATTCGTCACCATTGTTCCATCTCCAAAAGCTGGGTCACTACAGTTTGTAGTGACAACAAGACTGTTACAATGTTTATTGTGACGTCTATTTGGTCACCAAAGTAATAAAAGAAAGATAGTTGTAACGACAAATTTGATCTGTCATCACAACCTCAACTACCTGGAATTTTCAAATGAAAATTATTTTGCCTGGGAAAAATTATATAAATATCAATAAATATACATGTAGATTATATCAAAAAGTATGTGTATATAATGGTGACACTCTTGCATACAAACTTTAACATATATAAAAAAAGAATGAGAATAGCCGCATCAATGGCTACATGTTTGTCCTTGAGACGAGAGCTACAATCACCCTATTTTCGGGTTACAAGGCAACGATCAACGCAGCCCGTTTATCTCCAGTGCCACGATGCTGTGAAACCAACGATAAATCCAGCTACGAAAGTTGCCATGTGTCGGAGCATTCCCACCTTCTCGTTGATAGCATCTTGAACAACTACAACATCAGCATTGATGGCATGGATGACGTCGGAGATCCGGACTTGCGTGTCAAAGTACCACACATCTTGATTCAGAGCAGGGTCCAGGTACTTGATCCTTATCTTGACGCTCCGCCTCTCCCCAGTCCACATCCAACACGATATCTTTGTTCATAAAAAAACCCAAACTGAGCCATGAGCTATCGAACTACGAAGCTTGATGGGTAATTCTACGAAGAACAAGCTCACCGGCCCACGACAAAGCCCAGATCGCAGCTCCTGCCACCAGGAAGTAGTGCACGTACTGCAAACATATAAAAGTATCGATTAACCAAGAGAAACAACTATTGAATCAGACCGACATTTCGATTCTCATTACCTTGACAACTTGGTGAACCATGGCATCGGTATCGGCAGTGTTCGACCCAAAGGAGTTTACAAGATTGGCGAAGAACCGGAGAAAGATAGGAAGTGAACAGTCGTGAACCAGAGCTCCGACAGTACCGATACTCATCAATATACAATCCAACCCATCTGCAAAGCAGAACAACTCGACAAAGCTCGTGGGCTGCAGAGATCTAACTGGTTTTCCATCAATAGCTCCAACAGCACGGTCTCCTTCCACATTGTCCTTATGTTGCAGTGGCTCTGAGGAGCGTGTATTGGCTCCCTCAGTGCGCATCGAAGAGATCTTGTTGCGTTGGTCTCCTCCTCGCTCAAACTCGATGACAAAGACCATACCCTGTTGAGCATCCATGAACAACGCTCGCTCTGAGAGCTACCATGGGCATTTTATTGCCAGCAAATCTTTGAAGACCCTCTGTTCAACATGACATATAGATAGATTGTTAGTGTAGCAGTCGCTCACTAGAACATTTTCCAGCAACACAAAAAGCATCCAAAATGCAACTTCTTCTATCTTCATAACAAGGAGCAGCAATGCTGCAACATAGTTTATACCCTACAGCACACTATGAAATTTAATTAAACAGAAGTAGCATAAAGTTCAGAATTAATTTCAAATCATATAGAAATTAAGCAACTAAATTAAAAGCCCACTCACCTGAAGATGTCCAACATCAGAATCACGGAAAGATTATGCACCAAGGACATGCAAAAGAGAGGCCCGATCTCCCGTTGTGTCCAACCGAGGGTGATCGGGAAAAGTCTGCGACAGATCCTGCAAGCCAAGCTCTGTCAAATAACAAAAACGTTTTCCTCTGTATATCTTGATACAACAGAATGGACTCGCTGTCTCGAGTTTAAGCATTATATTCCGTTCAAAACAAACATGTCCACATATCTATTGATATTTTGATAGACATACCTTGTGTCCAAATTGCAGGACTTCATGTTGGTTCCATATGTTCTCTTGAAACTTTGATACGAAAATATCTACATAAAAAAGTTGTTTGGCATGACAAGAATCACAACGTTCAAGTAGATTTTTTTAGGAAAGCATTCCAGGAGATCAAGCAGATTAGGAGTACATCTTATTCAATAAAAATGTCAATATTAACCTCTCTCTAGAGATAGCTATAGCAAGAAGACTCGTAACCAATAGCAAGGCGAGGAAAACATGAAGCTGGATTAGTCCCTTCCAACAATGGAATCCCTAAAAGCACCTAAAAGGAGTATCAAAAATATCAGGGAAAGAGAAGGGGAAAGCAACAATGCGCGAGAACAATACAAATATTCCCTTCCTTACGGATGAAGATGTTTGACCAATTCCATTATGTCTACATTATCACTGGAGTGAATTATAAGATCAATCAAACCTGATGCAGAAAGGTCAAACAATTGAATAAACTGACATCCAAAAGTTGGGAGGGGTGCAGAATTGATCTTAATTCGCATGATTTACATATTACCTGCAATTTAACATATATGGTCGTGATTCATATGAATGAAACCATGGTATTCACATAATCACAATAATCCATGACTGCACATGCTCAAGAGATTTCCCTACAAAATTACAAAAAAATAAAAACAATGATAGTGAAGTTGGTGAAACATCAATTAGGATTTGTTTGATAAATTCATGACCTTGTCAAATTACTCATAGTTTCTTTAACAAGCAACTTGACAATGAATTACTAACCTTGAGAACTTGGCATGATCACTTCAATGTTGTTGATCAGATCTAACAAAACAGACTAACACAACAGATATATAAACTTGGAAAATAAAGATGAAGTAGTAGACTAACAATAAATAGAAATTGATTAACCAATTGCACAAAAGGAAAAAATGTACCAACTAGTATTTTTATAGGGATATTAAAAAAACTAAAAAGATGTATCAAAAGAAATATTCAAAGAAATTTAATGTCCATCAAAGTCAATATCATATAGAACACAAAATATCATGGTGATGGTCACCACCATCGAAAAATTGTATAAATCAGCAAAAAAAAGTGATTGTGTATCCTCTATAAGGGATAAATGACTTGTCATTTCTAGATCCAAGGCAACTTTGATCATGGTCCTATAACAAGATAAGAAAGAAATTAGTAAATATAAATTTATTATGAACAAAATGACATTAAAATGGATATTATACCTGAGAATGCAATGAATCTTGCATTGTATTTGATGAGCATGGTAAATTTTTGAGAATGCAATGAATCTTGCATTGTGTTTGATGAGCATGGTAAATTTATTATAAATTTTTGAGTGTATTTGATGAGCATGGTAAATTATAAATAGTCATTTGATATACTCACACTCATGTTATAAATGCTCTAGGAATCAAATAGATCTGGTTCATTTCTAATAAGGATGCCATCATAACTCAATCAATGTAAAATTGATTTTCTCAAGTTCATGCATAACAGTCAAGTACTACTATAGATGTGTCACATTTATTGATTTTGCATTGCTTATCCAAAAACAACCTACTCAAATATCAACAAAAAGTTGTCAACGATTTCAACACAGTATTATATTCATCATAAAGAGATCTTTAGTCTTTAATTTTAGAACAATATTAATTATGATGTTTGATGTGCCAAATCTAAAATTAATGTGAATAGAGAATATATGAACTGAAGCCCATATTTAAATGCTATGTTTAGGAATTAATCCAGAACACAACAAATTTAATTGTAGATCTTTCTTAAAAAATGATAAGATTATAAGTGTGCTAATGAATAAAACATATCCAATATTTAGAAATTCACTGTCAATACATAACTCATGGTATAACAGATATAGAATTCATTTCAAATCCAATAGAAAAATGCAAGAGTGGAACAATGAGTGTCAAAGGGAAATGTGAAGCCAATGGGTGTAGAACAAACTACTAGCTCAACGTAAAATGTGTGCTACAACAACAAGCTTATTTTTGTTTGAATAATTGATGAAACTCACATGAAACGCGGTCTCGTTGATGCATATAGCTTTGGAAGAGATGCGATATTTGCTCGTGAACTTCTTGTCATTGGTAAAGAGATAGGCATCAATAGGCTTTCACATTGAGCTTATGAGGTCCAAACTCTCATCCACATTGACTAATAGCAATGAGATAATTTTATTAAATAAAAAAAGAATTTCAGAACTCTATATCTTACAAAAAGCTTGCAGACAAATATAAGGAGAAGAAAAAAAAGCATTGATGGACGCAAGTGTCATTCTTCTAGCACATTCTCTGGAACAAGAAGATTAGTCCATTAAATGAACTTTGTCCTTGTTAAATTGTTGATGTGATGATTTGTTAAAGAAGTTCTTCTATACAGTGAAATCAATTTGATACTCATACTTACTACCGAGCTTAATAATGGTGGCACCTTCAAGTAAGCAGAGCCTATTCAGAGGTATATATCAAGTACGCTTTCCATTATGGCCAGCACTTATTGCATGTCAAGATGTAGATGAAGCTCGACGCTGCCACATTGAGCGGCAAGACGACCTGCCATATAGACCTCTTCCTCAGGATATAACCCTCTAATCTTTTGTCTATGAACTCATGTAGCAAATATTTGCTTCTAAAATCCTCCGAGTTTGGTAGTAGAAAGTTGTACATATGGCCTGATAACAATTATAGCAGAACAATCCCCGCACTCCATGACTGTTCATTGCAAAACAATTCCAGCAAAATTGTCAAAGACAAGCAATCTTGATCTTTAATAGGAATATGATTATAAAAGGAATGATAGGAATATGAAATGCATAGAATAACTAGAACCATGGGGATAGATAAGATTATAGCTACAATTTATTAAAACAATATGAAACATGTAATAAGAATGTGGAATTTTACTCACAATTCCTGCACTCCTTCCTTAGATCATGACCTTCACGTCCAATGGATCACCCACCCCGTGCATGCTCCATCCATTGATCCTGTAATATGCATATATAAAATGCATACATGTACACGGTGTAGGTAGATGGATTATAAATATGCCCAACCAATTGCACGTGTAATATGCATCATATAAAATGCATGTATGTACCCTATGTAGGTGGATAGATGCATTATAAATATGCCAAATCAATTGACAACTATCCACTTCACCCATTTTATGCATTCAACAAGGTCATCTTTATGACTGAATGGCAATAGTTATCTAATCCACATGATGTAATAAGAAATATTCATCCCTGCTCTATGAGCTCTACCAAAAATCTTAAGCAAAATATCAAATCCGATGATCATTTTGTATCGAACATGACAAGAGTGTGGTTGACACAATCCATGGCTAAGATACAACTTCACTATGTGGTGTCATAGGTGCAAAAAAGCTAACTGTGTCGATCAATTCGCATTTGTAGAGGATGATATAAAGACATAAATAGATCAAAATTTGGGGACATTTTAAATGCCAAATAATGAATGGAAAACACCAAAAGATTAGTACTAAACTGTTTGTGAAGCATACATTTAATGTCTGTAGTTGCAGAACTACATCGCCTAGTTAGTATGACATTAATAAAATGATAGTACAAAATTTGTTCTTAGAGTTTCATAAAAGGGCCTTATTTTCTTGCATTTCTCACAATATTTAATATTTTCTAATGGGTAGAGTGAGGATTTCTACCCTTGTCTTTCAAAAATTCGGTGATAAAATAAAATTTACATAAGATACTACTTGTTCCTAGGTACCATAGCAAACAATGATATTGTTGATGCCTCAGTAGATGAGTACCATACATATAAAGTGAGACCTCTGCATTTCACTTCAATAACCAATCCTACTTGTGAATGTGTATCTTTAAACAGTGACAAAAGAACTGCATGAATAAATCCTCAGATCTTTCATCTGAAAGAGAAGTCTAACATACCAAAAAGTGAATTAGAGATAACATTGCTACATATTAATTCTAATATCCATGGAGGAGATCAGATGTTGTAAATCAGCTCTACCACATTTTTGCAATCAGACCACTTGCATGTGAAACATCCAATGACCAAATCAACACAAGGAAAACTGAGCTTTAACATACGTGTGGGCTTCAACAACTTTTTGTGTGCAGCATTCGTTTTTTACAATAATGATTTTCTGAGTTGCCGTTAAAGCAGATGATAGCAGTGGTAGAACAAAAGAGAGCAATTTCTACTGAGATCAAAATCTCAGTTGAATCAGGAACATGAGTATTGTGATTACGCTATTGATGGTGGACAATTCTTTTTGATCTTCTGGATGACTTTAATGGGATATAATAATATTTAATGGTGTCGCTTGGAGCATTTATTCACCCAACTCTGACATCATATAAAGGAAGGGAAAAATCGAACTTTATATTTTCTTGTGAGCAAGGAAAGAGGAATATAACCAAGACATAAAAAAAGAGTAGATATAATTCATAGAGCTACAAGTTAATTATACCGCATAGAAAAATTGTAGATAGCATCAGGTTCATAGAATTTAAGCAAACAGAGAAAAACACAGGAAAATATATATTGCATGGGTTTCTGTGCTGTAAAATTAGAATGTCAAATTTTACCCAATATTCTCATGGTCCGCCCTCCAATCATCAACACCACCTACTGCCACAAAGCAGATAGCCGTCGTGACTTGTCCATCGCATATCACCATCAACCTCAGACCACTGATTATTGCCTGCCCTCACATCTCGCCGGTTTTTTCTGCCTCTTCCTTCACGTCGACCTCCAGCTCTACCTTCCTACCATATCCGTTGTGACCTCTGCCTCCACCTCAACCCCCACTTTCATCACGACGTCGCATCCACCTAGTACTCAGTCCGAACTTCCGACTCCACTTCCCTCTCTACCTTCACCTCGACCTCCGATTCCTCCTCGTCCTCTATCTCCATCTCGACCTTTGGTTCCACCTCGATATTCGCCTTCATCGTGATATTCGTCTCCATCTCATCCTCTGCCTCCACCTCGCCCTCCATTCTAACCTCCAACTCCACCTCGCACTCGGTCTTCACCTTGACCTTCGACTCCACCTCGTCCTCTGCCTCCATCTCGACCTCCGGCTCAACCTCGCTATTCGCCTTGACCTTGACCTTCGGCTCCGCCTTACCCTCCTCCTTCACCTCGACCTTCGGCTCCGTGTCGACCTCTGCCTCCGCCTCCACCTCGTCCTTCACCTCCACCTCCACCTCCAGCTCCAGCTCCACCTCGACTTCGGCCTCCACCACCAATTCCCACAATGGTAGAGAATGTTACGAGGTTCCTATGGTTTTTCTGGAGAAGTGAGAGGAACAGAAAGTGGTCGCTAGAGGACTCCTTTTATATCATTGCTTAGGGCACGTTTCATTCAGGAAACATGTGTTCAAGAGGTGAAATTATATTAACTATGAAAATATGTCATAATCTGCAATTTTCTCTATAATTTCAGTGGAGTTTTATAATTTTCCCTTTATAAGGATTGTGGTGACGGTCTTATTCGTCAACACACGTTTTCGTCAATACAAAATAGTCATTACAACCATTTTTTCTTGTAGTGACTATTGACCACGGTAAATTATCGTAATTTAAATTTAGTTGCAATGATACTACGGCCAAACATGTTAGGCTACAGTACTATTAACGTGATCAATATTTTTTGACCACAGTAGTATTACCATGACTAATAATTTGAGATCGCAAAACTTTTATCGTGGCCAAACTTAGCATGCATAAGGATAATTCAATCCCACCGTTATATCTGCAGGTAATAAAATATCGGATTTGGATTCTATCATTGTTAGAAATGCAATGACCATTATATATATATTATTCTATTTTTTTGTAAAAATAAAAATAAAAAATTAAGTAATGTGCTAAGAATTTGTCATTTGTGATGTTGGAGCCACTGCAAATCTTCTTGGAGACTTTTTAAATGTGGGATAAAATCTTCTTACGTAATCCTTAAGGGACCTCATCTCATGTTAAGCTATTATGATCATGTCATGATCAGTCATCTATTATGTCTCCGCCTATAGGCTTTATTTTTTAATCACTTAATTAATTAAGTCAATGGATACAAAGGTAGGAATGAAAATAGATATGGATATATCTGAATATCCACTTACTGTATTTGAAAATTTTCTGAATACAGATATCTATATACGGATATTAATCGAATATGGATCAAATATGGATATGGATTGTAATTTTTTTGAATACGGATATGGATATGATAATGCCTTAAATATTCGGATCAGATCTGAATATCCGAATACAACATTTAATATTGTTTTATATATAATTAGTTAATATAATCTACACCACAACCTTGCATTATTATATTAGTATTATATATATTATATAATACAATATCTTAATGATATTAATAAACTTCCATTTGTTTGGGAATGTGAGCGAATGAAATTTACTAAACCCTATTTCCTTTTTGCTTCTGACTAAGAACACTAGTCACATAGACACTCTTTTTTGTCATGATGCATTATATTTCAATGCTATTTTTAAAAATTATTATGAACTTTGATCAAAAAAATCAATCGTATCTTTATTCGGAATCGATATTTGTTGGATCTGTAATACATATTTGGATTCGATCTTTATTCTATCCTTGTAACTCTGGTCCGTTTTTATTCGATTCATATTTAGATTCGATAAATATTCAATTTGAATTCATATTCGTACTTTTAAGGATATGATTTCTTTAATGCATATACAAATCATATCTGAATCGGTATTTGTATTCGATAGACATGAAGCGAATACGGATATGAAAATAGGTATATCTGATTCGTTTTTATCCCTATATGGAGGAAAAAGTTAACTATTTTTTATAGTTTAAACAAACCGAACAAGACTAATTATTTCACTATACAATTTTTTGTATATTCATAATAAGACAATTCAAGCTAACAGTTAATTTGTTTGATTATTCTTATCATATTGTGGATGAAATCCCCCCTTTCTAATTTCCCAAACCCAAATCTCTCCCCAGAATCTCTATAATGACTTCCTCATTCCCTCCCTCCATTGAATCCCCTTTCTAATTTTCCTCCCCAAAATCCCTCCAATGAAGTCATCCCTACCTCCAACGAATGACCCTCTTCCTTCCTTCCAAGATCGAACCCCACGTCTCACATGCACATGCTACCCCCAACTAGATACCCCCGGCTCTGTCTCCCCACACGATCTCACCCACAAGATCGAACCCCACCCCGCCGAGGCTTCCCTCCACGGCTGTCAGTCTCGCCCCCAACTCCCTCCCCATCGCTTCTTTCTCGCAAGGTCACCGATCTCGCCCCCAAATTCATTCCTTGCCCCAGCGCAGTCCCCTACTCCCTCCCTAGCCCCAACCCAACACTAGCAAGCCGCATAACGCCTCTCCTTTTGTTAGCTCTAGATGGTAAATCATTCTCTTCTTCTCATTCCTCACAAGCTATGTTGGTTTGGTTATGCACAATAATGCTATCTCTTTTTCTTAACACCACAACTTAAAGCTCGTTCATTAGCTTTTTCTCCTTATTGTTTTGTTTCATGCAACCATGAGATACTTATCTTCCTCCTAATTGTTGTAGATGCTGGTTTCATTAGCTTGCCATGGAGAGTACCAATATTCTTGGTCCCAATTGTAACTTGTAAAGTGAAATGATACATCAAGAAGTAGACTAGAGTCAAATCACTTGGAGGATTCAGTTGAAATATTTGATTATTTTATTTTTCTCATGCGTGTTTTAGATTGTTCTTTTCAGTTGAACTATTTACATTGTTCCAGTTAGTTGAACTGTTTATTTAATTAGATGGCCCAGACTGCTACTGGTTTGTTTGAGTTATCATTTGCTGCCTTGTGGAGACTGCAATTCACTGAAATGATGATTCAGACACCTGCAGACAAGATTAAAATGGTGTCAAGTACTTTTTCTCTACTATATGACTGGACAACTACTTATTTTTAGCAGACATTCCTTTAAAAAACTACTAAAATTTTGCAGCTATCCTTTGGCTTTTCAGAAAGATAAAAGCGAACACCAATGAACTTGTCATTCATTCTGGTATAAACATGAGTTAGATGAAAAATATAAATGGACATCGAAGCAACATGTGGAGGAACTGAACATGAAAACCGAAAGAGAATAAGGGAATAGTGATGGGATGGAGAATGAGGAGACAAACAAGTGGTGCTATGAGAAGGAATTATGGGATGGCTTGCGTGCATAGGTTATATGCAAGTTTATGATGTCCATTTTTTTGTAATTTTAAACTTTTAAGATAAAGTTTTACTTTTAATTGAATATTTTTCATAGATGTTTATTTACTCTCAGGGATGATTTTAAAATCGGATAGATATGCATCTTGAATGGGGTTGCTATTTATGCTAAGTCATTCATCCTTTTTGCATTAGTCAGTGGTTGCATGGATTATGTTTATTCTAAGCTTACCTTTCTCTTCCTTTGGCATAAATCTTTGGTCCACTTAAATTATCAATTCACTAAAAAATGGTGTGTTCTCTCAAATTGGGTGCAGAGGATGGCAGCGATTCCATGGCTTAGTGCGTAGATCTTTTAAAAACAATTTATAAAAAAAGTGTCTATGGTGTGAGAGACATAGGAGGAACATAGACAAAGCTCATCCCTGGCATTCAATTTTGCAAAGAAATTGTATTTATTTCTTATTTAATGATTGAAGAATATTGTAATCCTTTTTTTTCGGGAAATTTTTTATATTTATAGCTATTTTTAGGATTTCCGATGATATCAACAACATACCCTTATTATAGTTTCTCCTATTATGAAAAATGATGGATTTATATACTTTATGTAGATGGACAAGATTTGGTTGACTAAGCGATGCTCGTATATTGAAGTATATAGTCGAGGAGTCTATGATTTTTTAGAATGGACATTTCATTCTGATAGAGCACGGTACATATATGGATCTAACAAGAACTGTATTTATGTCTTTGCCGGAAATGTGTGGATAATATGAGATATAAACGAAAGGAAGTATATGATCACATTATTTTGAATGGGTGGTGGTAGAGATATATTATATGGAATTTACACAAAGAGGAGGAAAGGCAACAATCAACAATTGTAGAAATCAAAGAGCGACATGAAGACATTACTACTCTTATGGGAGCAGATGAACCTATTCAATTCGAAGATAATTCGAACAATGTTGATGAGGATGATAAAAGGAAGGGATCAATTCTCAAAGCCTTTATGGAAGCAGAGGAACCCATTGCCAACAGCTAAAGATGCCTTGATTTAAGTTCATGTTAAACCTATTCAAATTAAAAGTTAAACATTGAGCAACAACTACAATAATGTCAAATATATTTCAGTTAACTTCCAGTATTCAAGAATCCACCAAATTATTCGCAAAGTTGGTATGAGGCTTAGAAGAGTCTTCATGCATTAGGAATGAATTGTATGAATATTGATGCATATCCAAATGATTGTATTTTTTCGCAAGAGAATAATCATCTTAATCTTGTCCACATTGTTAAAAGTTCAAGATACAAAGATATTTGTGAATATGTAGTTAACAACAAGAAAAGAAAAAAGCCAGCAAAGATTCTGTGATATTTCCCTTAAGTTCCTAGGTTGTATTGCCTCTACCAATCATAAAAACTGAAAAATAGATGTTATGACACAAGAAGATAAGAAAATATGATTGTAATGGTCTTATATACCATCCGGCTGATACTAAGGATTGGAAAAAATTGATTCGATACATCCGTATTTCACAAGTGAGATGCGTAATGTTAGACTTGGAATTGCAAGTGATGGTTTCAATCCTTTTGGGAACATAAATAATAATTACTCTATATGATTATTCGTCGTATTCACATACAATTTACCATAGTGGATGTGCATGAAATCTTTGTTTGTGATGATGCAATTACTAATACATGATAGTAAAGTTTCTGTAAACGCAATTGATGTATATCTACAACCATTAATCAAAGTTGAAGGTTTTGTGGGCCAAAGGAGTTGAAACATATGTTGCATATATAAATAAAACTTTTTGTGTGCGAGCAACGATTTTACGGACCATTAATAATTTTCCTGCATATGCAAATTTCTCTAGGTGGAATACAAAAGGATATACTGCATGGCCTGTTTGTATGGATCGAACACATAGTTTACGTCTAAAAGGCAGTTTAAAATAATGTTACATGGGCCACTGCCGATTTCTTCCTGAAGAATATAAATGGAGGGATCATTCATTCAATAAGAAGTTTAATGGTAATTAAGGTGTGGAATGTTTGAACTTGTGAAGCATTCCTTACAATGGAACAGAAATATGGGATCAACAACAATGTTTGGAAGATATTCCACTTGGACGTTATTTTAAATAATCTGGAATGGATGGTTGGAGAAAAAAGATCATATTCATTCAAGAGTTATCATATAGGAAAGATTTAAAGATTAGACATAATTTACATGTCATGCCTTATGAAAAGGATATCATGGACAACATTCTATACATTTTAAATTTATCATGCACATCCAAGGACACACTTAGAAGTAGACAAGACCTTCAACCATTGCGTATTAGAAGTGACTTGCATCAATTGAGGTTGCAAAGAATAGATTTGAATTACCCAATGCAAGTTATACATTGTCACTTGAAAAATGAGAAACTGTTTTATAATTTCTAAAGGGCGAGGCAGAACTATCATATATCTTAGGGGGCCATGGCCCCTCCTTAATTATTAAACTTCACTTATATAATTATTTTAATTTTCAATAAAGCATCTTCTTAACGTTTATATATATATAAAGAACAATCTCATATTTTAATGTTGAATGCTTAATGGCTTATTGGCAAAGCATTACATCTTTTAAGGAAAGAACCATGGGCCAAATCCCATTGTTGCACTTTTTGTTAAAAAATACCTCTACTCACTTTACCTCTCTCCATCCTTTTTCTTGTTTTAAAAAATTGATTCCATCCTTTAATTATAAAAAAAATCATCTTTACTCATTAAACTATTAAAAGTATAAATATGATTTTATATAGAATGAGATTATGGCTCATTTAGCTCTCTCATTATTTATATTTCTCTTTGTAAATGAAAAAATTTTGTTGTTTCCTTTTAAATATGAATTTTTTACCAAAATTTATTCGAAAATCATCACTGAAAAAATAGTCTATACCTTATTGAAAAATTCAAATAACATTGAGATGATAATAGATAGTTAAATTACAAAGAAACTGTTGGGAGACGAGCAACAAGCTGCACCGCCAATCCCTTTTGGATGGCAAATTCAATTCTTCGGAACACAACATCTATAGACCTGGGGACCATAACATTACTATGCATAATTTTCTGGACCCTCTTAAGGAGCTCTACAGCTTCAGATGCTAAGAACCCAAAGGTATCAAACCCGAAAGGGATGAAGACATGTTGAATGTCAATACAAGCCTTCTCATGTTTAGCAACTTTGGCTGAGGCAGCTTTCTGTGCAGCGTATCCCGCAGTAAAATCACTTTTTATCATACCAACTAATGGAGACACTCTAGTTAGATCAACACATGCATGTTTTCCTCCAGCCCAACCAAAAATTAAAACATCCGCTAGTCTGAGTGTAGATCTCCCCTCATGCGGATCAGACAAAAAATTCACAGGTGCTTCTTTCTTTGACGCAACCCCAGCCTTCTAAAGAACATCATAGAGGACATCTCTGACAAGATCATGTCTATATTTAAAATCTAGGAGTTCGCGACAATGAACGGCATGCTCTCCAAAGGAGTCTAGGCAAGATTTGTGACATACTGGGCATGCCTCATCTGCTGGGAATAGAGGAATCATAAGGCGATATCTGAGAATAGTATGATACTCAATAGGTGACATATGCATTCCAAGACCATCAATAGGAATTGCTAGAAGAAAATCTTGAGCATGGTCAGATTGCAAACACCGAAAAATTGCCTTTTGTCTAGCCGTCATTTCAAATTCAACCTCAATTTGTTTGACAATTTTGCTAAAAAGGGAACTCACCAAAGCATTCTGGGCTTTAGGGGGGATGGTATCCTTGTTAGCGAAACATGTAAGATCTAAGGATGGGAGTTTGACACGTAGACCCTCCAAGGCATCCAAAAAAACAGAGTCAATATCACATACCCCACTGTTTCGTAAAATGTGATCTTGAAGCACCCAAGATTGAGCTCTAGAGGCCACAAAAGCATATGAAGAAGCCTCAATAGCGGAGTGCATTCCTAAGCCACCGAGCTTGATTGGTAGGGATGCCACCCGCCATTGAAGGTCGCCAAAGAAAGGACCTCCACAAACCACAATGTCCTCAATAGCTTCACGTAGCCCTCTGTCAAAAAAAGCAGCAGCTTGGTCCATGCATGTGGGTTGACATGTCCTTAAGCCAAACATGAGTTTGGCTGAACCCATACAAGACCGTAGTAAAAGAAGTTCACTTTGTGGGTCATCCAACTGGGGGAGTAATTTCATTAATTCAACAACTATGGTGACTCTCCTTATAGCCAAGTCTTCAACAAATCCTTTGTCCATGCTCACTGCACCTCCAAGCAGTTTCACTCCTACCACGGGCCTTCCAATATCAGTGGGAAATAGTCCTTTGCGGACCTTCTGTCCATCACATGAAGGTCAAAAAATCTCAGTTTTCTTGATATTCAGAATAAGTCCCAACTCAGGGCCTCTACGTTGTATAATGTCAAGCATCTTGGCGACCTCTAATGTGTCCCCGATAATAGTCCCATCATCAAGATACCAAGCATGGAGAAGGAGTTTATAATTGTCTCTGATCTCATGAATAAGTGGGTGCAATTCAAGAGAAAATAGGAGTGGACCGAGGGGATCACCTTGCTGCACTCCGGTGGTCGACCAAATATGATTGTCTCCAATATATAATCTGGCAGCCTGAGCATACAGAAACTCCACCCATGAAGAAATAGATGGACATCGCCTTCGAACTTCACAGAGCATCGAAGATCTATCTATCATGTTGAAAGCATTGGAAAAATCCACAGTAAGCATAGAGATAGATCCATCACCATGAAGCTTGCTCAAAAGTCGATTGGTGCTGTGTAAAATGGCTTCTGCTCCTCCAGATACACCAACTCCAAATTGAAAATCATTGAAATACATAGACATCTCTTTGCCAACCCCTTTCATAGCAACCTTGGATACTAGACGTGTCCAGATAGTGCCCACAGCAATAGGGCGTATGCCATTGTTAGGTTTGAGTAGTGGAGTAAGAGGTGCAGAGGCTACAAACTCAGCCAAACTCAAAGGGCATCTCCCGCAAAGCCATAAGTTAACCACCATGACAATCTCCCATAAGAGATCAGTGGCAATGGCAGACCCCTCCCCACAAAGGGCGTCTAAAAGGTGTTGAGACCTCAAACCATCTCTACCACATGATGTCCCTTTAGGAAAGGATTTGATAGAATATAAGATAACATCTGTATCAGCTGTGAGAGGAGTCTCTGAAACCAAGATACCTGGCAAGGAAGGAAGCGGCTTATAGGGATGTTTAGCCTCTAAATCTTTCATGGTATCTTCATTATAAGGAGCCACTCCTGAAAAGCATAAAACCCTTAAGGCTGCTGAAAAGTGTCCATCTGACACTTTACGGAGGCATTGCCTAATGTTGGAGTGTTGATTCTCTTCCAAGGAATTGTCCTGATTAAGGTCAGATGTCCCTGGTGTACCACCTTTCAAAATATCAGCCACTAGTTTGGTGAAACCATCTGCACTGCCCCATGTAGTCAGTGATCTCAGAATAAGTCGTTGTTGCAAAGACCTTCTGTTGCTAGATCTTCTATCCCGCCTATTCATAGGCCTGAAAACCTGTAGTGTGCAACGAGGAAGAAGTAACAATCTCACCCAAGCAGATAGCATCCCGGCCCTGTGATAACTTGGTGCAGAGCTGTCTTCAGAGCTTGAGAGAAAGCAAGACGGCAACTGGGAGGGATACTCTTGACCGTGGTGATAGGAACTTTGAAAATACGATCAAGCAATAAAGCATCAACAACTAATCCGTCAGTGACAGTAGGTACGATAGGTATATGAGGTTTCAAGATGCCAATGAAGTGTCCTTGAGTAGCTCCAATGTCATATGTAACCCGAATAAGACCGTCATCACGGTGACAAGCCCGAGTCACCGCTTGAATCTTCATGCACCTCCCGCACATCCACTGATCTAGGGTCCTCAAGGTCTCTTCTAAGGCAAGATATAGATCAAGATCATTCTTGATGGCATCTCGAAGAACAGAAGCATGCTCATAACTGGAGAGATGTGCCCTTTTAATATGAGAGATTAAGCATGTAAAACCTTTACTTCCTTCTCTACCATCTGGGCAACAATGAAAATTCCAAAAGGGACACATCAAGACATTGGTAGTCATCTCAAGAGGTGGAGGCATCGTCAATGAGACGTCGTTGCTCGTCAGGCTATGTGGTGACAGTGAAAATATTCGTGGAGGGAGGGCGGGGGTGGAGGTGGGGATGGGAAGGCTGTGGGATGGGACGTAAGGGCTCGGAGGGCTTTAGGAAGGGATCAGAGGGCTGTGAGAGGGCTGTGGGCTGTGGGGTGCAGGGGGGGCTGTGGGACGGGACGCTGTGGGATGGTGTGGGGCGTTGTGGGCTGTGGCGGGGGAGAGGGTCGGGAGTGCAAGGGGTCAGGGGCGCTGGGGCTGCAGGTGATCGGGGCGGAGGTGATTCAGGACCTCAGGGGCGCAGGGGTTCCGGCCGCAGGGGGCGGAGGTGATTCAGGCCCTCAGGGGCGGAGGGGGCCGAGGGGCAAGGGGTTCCGGTCGCAGGGGGGCGGAGCCGAGGGCGCAGGGGGGCGGGGCCGAGGGGGTCGACGGTGGGGGCGGATGGGGCGGTTGGGGGTGTGGTCATGTCATGGAACACATTCCTTTTGAAATGGTAATAACATTGAAATGGTAAGTTTATCAAATTTTAAAAATCACATTTGAAATTGTTAACTCTACTAAAAAATATAATTTGAAAATATTTTTTTTCATTTTTTACTTATACAAGATAGATGTATACTTGGCCCCCTTGATGAAACTCCTAGTTCCGCTCCTGCTAAAAGCAATTCGGGTTCTTGATGGTTATGCAAAACACATATCAAAAAGTGTTAATGTAGTTGAGAGAAAAGTTAGCGGTCTAAAGAGCTATGATAACCATGTGTGTGTATGCAAGTGATCAGGCCATTAGCTTTATGTGGAAGTCTTCCTAATAATATACTAGAACCATTGATGGAGCTCGATTTTTATTTCAGAGTTATTTATTCTAAAGTTCTTGATCCTACCCTTTTAATAAGGTGGGAGATCGATATTGTTAAGACATTATGAAAGATGGAGTAGATTTTCCCATCATCATTCTTTGATGTGATGGTTCACTTGATAGTCCACTTAGCTAACGAAGCTCGAATTGCAGGATCGATACAATACAAATGGATGTATCCAACGAGAGATTTCTTAAGAAGTTAAAAGACCATGTCTTTAATATGGCACATTCATCTGCATCTGCAGTAGAGGGTTATCTCTTTGAAGAATATGTCAAATTTTCATCATTATATATTGGTGATGAAAATGATATTCTTAACTTCTTAGAAGAAAGCAAAGATGACATGGATGATGATTATAATGACGATGATGGTACTTTATCTATTCTTTAATATTATGGAAAGCTAACAGGCGTAACAACTCAAAAGTTATTAGATGCTAATGAGATGAATTTGGCTCATTGCAACATACTAATGCAGATTAAACATCTTGGTATCTTTTTGAAGAGTAGAATGATTTGTTTCAAAATATTTAACGGCAGAAATCTATCTATGCACATAATTTCTTACAATGGTTTAGGTCTAAAGTTAACCAAATCAAATATTGTCAAGATAGTAGATGGACTTTTGAGTTGGAATTTTCTGGGTGGAAGACCATTTGCATTTTTTCACACATATACTACTTATATGATTAATGAGTTTAGATTTCAAATCAAATGTATTGACTTACATAGAAGAAAGCCAGTGTGTGGTGTAATTGTGAATCTCATCTTCAACTAGGCTTGGATGGCTATTATAATGAGGTAATTGAGAGCATTGACATTCAATTTCACACGTAACAAGGGTGTTATCATTTTAAAATGTAACTAGTTTGATGTATTCGATACAGATAGAGGTTTTGTAAAAAAAACAAAGATGATTATATTAGTTTCAATCAAAATTTAATGTTGGGGACAGAAGAACCATTCACACTTACAAATCAGGTTGAACAAATTTTTCGTTGACGATATTGAAAGACCTGGATGGAGAATTCTGATCAGAACAATACCACGTGCATATTACAATGTACATGAAAAAATATATATGATTATGATGAGGAAAGTGAAGCATACCAAAAAGCAAATTTGATCTAGTAAAGGTAATAATATGCATATATTTGATATCTTGTGTTATTGTTTTTATCTCAATTGTTTCAAACTCCTTTAAATTTAATATCTTTTTTTATAAAATTACTAATCTTGGTTTCTTATAATGTAGATTCCCCTCCCGGTCAACGAGCAACCGATCATAGAGTACATGATCATAGCACACATGATGAGCAATGTTCACTAGAAAACACCACCTGATCACTTCTTTATTCATGTAAAAGAGATAGAAAAGTTTTCGCGGTCGTTGTATCGACCAGGTGAGTTTACCAGAAAAGATTACTTTTGGTTAATTTTCTTTTATTTTATTTATACTCTTAAACTTTGATGTATAATGAAAGTATGAGAGTGTCGAACTCAAGGAGGCAAACTGTTGAAAACTAGGGAGATTTTTAGACAAACCAAGGTAGAAGATTTTCTAATTTCTTTTTTATTTTTAAGATTTTTCTAGATTTTTATTTTATTTTAATGAATTTTTTATTGTTTTCATAAATTTTTAAGAATTTATGATTTTTTATTATTTAGAAAATGTTTAAATTTTTATTCAATTTTTATTTTTTATTTTTTATGTTTTAATTTTCATTTTCTATTTTTATGATTTTTAAGGGATTTTAGGATTTTTTATGGGGCTTGGTATATTTTTAAAGTGAGAAAATTGAATTTTTATTGAAAACTGTGTAGTAATTCCGATTTTTAAAATGGTAAAAAGTGCGAAAATATTTTTATTTTGTTTTGAATAGAAAGTAGATGAAACTATCATTAAAATGATTGGTTGTGAGTTTTTAGATGATTTGTCTTTATTTAGTTATGATTTTCAAAGTTTTTGTGTATTTTCTACTTTTTATTTGTTTTGTTATTTAATTTTTGTTTTGTTTTTGAATTATTATGCAAAATATGGTAAGATATACTAAAGGTGATTTTTATAGGATTTTTAAAGGTATTTCTATATGTTTATGATTTATTAAGTTTGTTATGTTTTTATGGTGTTTTAATGATTTATTTATACTAGAAAGTATTATATTTTCAAAATATGAGTTTATACTGTATATAGTGTATTATACAATATTTTTATATGTATTTTATTATTTTTTATTTTTTGGTTTTATTTATTATGTATTATAAAAGTGTAGTAGTTATATACAATTATAGAGATGTATACAGGACTATAAGGGTAGAAGTGAAAAAACTCAGAAATTGGGAGCACAAGTGTGAGATAACGGAAGTTGGAGGGTCCGTTTGCAATTCTTCCAGGAATTCACGCATGCAGGTTACTGATGAAAGGCCTGAACGCGAATTCAATAACCTCCGGGGGTTGGCACACAAAATCCACAATATGCGCATGCTTTCGCACGTGACCACCAACAGGACGAACCTGTTCACAAATAACAAAATCTCCAAGGAATTTATCACAAAGTCTCCACAAAATTTGGTCGTGTGTGCGTGAGATACTTTTGCAAAGCTTGAGTAGTGGGCACACTTTAGATCTGTATCGTCCAATCAGAATTGATCGACGGCTGCTTAAATTCGATCTGGAAGGGGCATGTTCTTTCCCACTTTGAATAACACAACGATGCGGAGGCGCTATCCGGAGCAGAAATCTTCGTGGCTGTGGTGGTTCTCGATCGGTTATCGATCCTGCAGGTTGTTTGTAGCGCTCCGCACGAAGCTATTCAGATTCTAGTCGAAGGCGGTGTTCTTAAGAAGCGAACTGATGGATAAGTATCGCTCGAGTTCCTGCAGGTGTTGTGCTACTTTGCTTGGAGCGTTGCTTCGTTCTTTAGACGCACAATAGGTTCCGATTCCAGGCGATGGCTTCAAACTAAGACCTGCAGCTTCTTTAGAACTCCTGCAATTTGTTTTAGCGGCTCGAGATTTGATATCTCTGCCAAAAATATAAGTGCGAAATAGAATAGACTGGATAGATGATTTAATTCGAAGCGAATAGAGATAGGGATTTGGATATCATATTATGTTCAGATCTGGGTTCATTAAATGTGGACAGAAGTGCGAAGGATTGGAATTAGGATGTGCATGAGATGATCAGAAATCGGTTTATGGAAAAAAAAATGCAAAGAAGAAAAGGCAAACGGAGGGAAGGTACATGAAGAGAAGAAGTAATTGGAGAGAGAGGATGATAAAGGATCTATACCAACCTGGAAAGGAGAAATGGGGATGCGCCCGTGGATGTATTGCCTGGGAACAGAGGTATGGACCGCCTGGAGAACCGCCTCAACTCACGGCGGAAGGAGGCTAGCACGATGACGCTCGAGGTTGCAACGCCGTGAGTTGATCACACTGGCTCGCTCGACCTCGGTTCAACGGCGGCGGAGGAACTCCTGTCACAAGCACCCTCACTCGCTCGGAGCTCACTGGTGGAGGAAATTTGTAGAATGGCGGATGGGGTTGATGATAAAGGTGTAGCGGCTTATATATGAAGGATATTGAGAATCCTCAAGCGCATCACGGAAGTGTGTCGATCGCATCATATGCAATCGGGGCAACTAGTCGCACTAGTCGTTGGATGCGGCAGAAATTAAATTTTTTCAACAAGTGATGAAACCACATGATCACGAGAATATTTCTCGGATCGTTTCATCAAACCACAAAGTATAAGGAATACCTCTTGGAGCGTGGTTGTAATCGTGAGATCCCAAACAAGAGATCATCCTGTCTTAAGTCCGATCCACGAAGAATGCACTTGCGGGCGCGATGATGAGACACGAACCTCCCATAATCCTCGATGAAGATCCAAGCAATGAATCCCCTGATTTCGTCAAAGGAAATCCGTTGTCTTCCTTTAGAGCAAGCAACTCCAAAGAAGAAGGAAATCCTCGAGTCGTCGAAGGCGAAGGCGAGAGAGACTCTCCTTCTCAACACAAAGTGGACGACCACTTCTTGGAGAAGAGAAAGAGAGAGGGCGAGAATGAGAGAGAGAGAGAGAGTAGTAGGCTTCTACAACTCTTAATTATGTACCATTAAAGGCTAGGTTAGCCCTCCTTTTATATTAGTTTAGGATCCAATGGATCTCAATCCATGGGACACATAGATCCAACGGCCATGGTGATCTATGTATTAATCAATGGCCAAGATTGTTGTTGGCTAAAAACCAACAACATTAATTTATATTTAAATTAAATATATGTTGCAACATTATCAACACAATTTAATTTAACAAAAATTAATTATCAAGAGATAATAATATAATAAAGAGGAGATAACCAATTTCCACCTAAAATTGAGGGGGCGTCACCTTTGACTATGTCATTGGTGACGCCACCTCATTTGGAGGTTATTTATCTCCCTTTTATTTTATATTATTATTTATCAATGTATTATTAAAAATATCCACCAAATTAATTCGAAATTAGTTTGTGAATATTTTAATCATACCATTGATAAATATGTAAATCATATTCACAACCAAACTAATTTGCAAATTGCATTTCCAATTAATTAATTAATGTGAATCCAATCCACATTAATAATTAACAAATGATATTTATAAAATTTCTCTCTCTCTTCAATGTATGTATATTATAAATCATATATATAATACACAAATATCATGGATAGTATTATCCATATTCTCCAATCCTTGATAATTAAATCCCATTTAATTATCTTGTATAATTATTCTCACAATATGAATCACATTCATATCATGCTTGATCATTAAATCTCATTTAATCATCAAGTCCTTCTTGCTTGGATATGTAATGCATCAAATGAATTATTCTTGAATCCCTTCAAGAATAATGTGCTTTCTCCACAGATACTTGGAGATAAGGACATGGCGATTGTATTGTTCCACATATAGTGACTTGAATGTTGAGATATCATCTCAAATCCAGATCTTACGGACCTCCCATAGATGCTTGATTAAATCAAGACCGCAAATCTAATCTTCTGATTGCATCTGAATCATATTCAGACCAATGTCCAACACTTGGACCAAGATCAGATTGCTTCTCTACTGAGAGGAGTCACTAAAATCCAGACCTATTTCATCACTCCCTCGGAATGAAAGCGTCATGGTTATACAATTGTTTATGATTACATCACCCTCGGGTATTCCTAATACCTGTACATCCTGCATATTGGAAGACCCATGATCATCCTGAATATAAAGATCAATTTTACACTGTCTTCTACAAAGTTTAATCACTAAGTTTCTCAATCTTGGTCATTTGGGAGTTGGTATCGATCATATGCTTTCCCAAAGCACGACGACCATGCATGTCCTACTTCCAAAGCACGATGACCATGCATGGAATTTGATCGGTCCCAATACCTCATGAGTGATCTCATGTCTTCCGGTTCATAAGTGAACCTGTATGATCCCTTTGAGAGATCGTATTACTCATATACCCTTATATACACACCGGCTCGCCGGTGTGTAGACCTTGGTTAGGCAATCAACCTAACGGTTTGCCAAATGTACATATTCAGACATATAGCAATACATCTATCTCCGGTCAGAGGATGCGTACCTATGCTGTGACAGCATTCAACATAGGACTTAGGTTATCTCGATCTCGCTAAGTCAACCCATTGACCTAACTAATTTGATACCTCCGAATCACTATTCCTATGCAGAGGACCTGCATCAAGAGGTCGGTCAAATATCAACCTATGTGAGAAAGGATTGCCATCTCCTACTCAGGCTGGAGATCATCTCTCAACAATCATTTGACGGTGCTTGATGAGTCCTCTATCCAACTCCTTAGATATTCATCCAAACACCAGCCTCTATGATTCATTCAATGAATCAATGGCTATATGATCATCAAGATGGCCATGGTACATAACCCTAATTGTACAGAGGGACCTTATAGTGCATTCATTCATTTAATTTCAGAAAGGGAGTGAAACATCAATAACTTTTACTGATAAACAAATATATATTACAATAACACTTATTGTAAGAATGGTTCGCCCAGGGCTCACAAGTCTAACAATATAGAGGTGGCGGGATGAGGTCACCAGAGGTGGTGACAGGAAGCGAGGAGTTAGGTGAACGGTTGACCATTGGTTGACGACAGTTGGAGGCGGGAGGTGAAGGTAGGTGGCGGAATAGGGGGAGGAAAGCAACGGAGAAGAAAAGGAATTGGTAAAGGAGAGAGAAAGAAAAAAAGGAGAGAGAAAAGATAAAGATTAATTAAATTACATTAATAATTAATAATTGATAATTACATTAAAATAAATATTTATATATTAATTTTGTAATTAAATAAATAATTCATAATTAAGTATGATTAATAAACTATTTAAGTAATAAATTAAGTAATTAAATTTGTAATTAAGTAATTAAGTAATTAAATTTGTAATTAAGTAATTACATAAATTAAATGATAAAAAAATAAATTAATTAATTAATTTAAATAGATAAATAAATAAATGAAATATTATTTATTTAAATTTAAAAAATACTAATATATTAAATAATAATATAAGTTACGGTTCATTGTACAATATACCAATACAGACCCGAAAATTGTGTTTTCGAATTAACTCTGATATTAGTGAAACTAGTGTCATTTTGTAGATAATATAATAATATGAATTTTAAAACTGAGTTTGCTCAATTCGGAGTTCATATGGCTGAGTTACGAGGCTTGGAAAGTTTAACTTATGGATTCGGGCCTCCATATTTTATTGGTATTTTGGCTTAATTATATTTGTATATTGTTCTATACAATTTTAGAAGATTTTAGGAAAAAGAATCAAGTTAATTGGATTTACAGTTATTTCATTAAAAATCCGAGAAGATTCTACATATAGTACATATAAACGTTGAGTCCAAAACGTCAAAACTCGTCGGTTTTATTCGAATATTCTTTTAGTATTTTTAATAAATAATACTAAGTGTAAAATGTTATTCTAAAAGTGAGTTTGGTCCGTTTGGAGTTTTGTATGAATAGTTATGAACCTTAGAAGTCGGCTTTTGCGACTTTTACGACTCATTGCGGTTAATTATGTTTTGTTGGCAGATTATTTTTCTGATATTTTTAATAAAATAATATATATTTTTATGAACAATTTTTACAAAAGGAGTATTTTGATTTGAGATAGTCTTGGTGATAAATAAAATAGGTAAAGTATTTACTTTGTCTAAAATGGGTAATTTATGTTTTTCGGTCTTTATTTTTTAGATATTTATATAGGTTAAGATCCTTACCTCCCCTTATTTATTTCGTTTGTTGACCCGATCAATATTGACCTGGTCTCGGGGTTAGGATCAGTCTGTATTTATTTTATATCTGTAGCCTTCTTTTCTTTTCTTTTTCTTTTTCTCTTTATTCTTTTGTCTTGATAAAAGAAGTGTTAATTATATAATATTAATATTTGTGGTTAAAATGTTAATTAGTAGAAATTAGTGATTATTTACATGTATTTTACCAAAGATTTTATCCAGAATGAAAGAATAAAGGTGATGAATCATGGATTCATCATTCACCCTCTCCACCTATAAGACCATCGTTAAATATTAATTAAATATTATTGTATTAACTTTGATATGAACTCTTGAATAATTTAGTGTCTTTTATTTAATATTAATAATGTGTTTAATTGCTGTAACACATGTTGCCTCCCATCCACAGACGATCAATTGTATAGTATATGATTGCAACACACTAGATGACTGTCGTTCGCCCTCTCCTCCTACAAGGTCGTCATATACATCATTAAAGTTGTGTTAATCAAGGATGTATAAACACGAATAATCTGATTAATTTCTATTATTTAACACATTAGGTGGCCTCTCGTCAACTGTCAATTGAATCTATTGTTTAAAAAATCAGTTGCTTTGAGAGCTGCCTGATTAAGGATCATGCCTAGATCTAATCTGAGCCTTGAATTAAGCTGAAGTAATGTGCAAGGAGGAGTGCACGATTGTCCATGTGGTGAGTTCTCCACCATTAAATGAGGTGCCTTTGGGTAAATAAATAAGTAACCTCCATGCCTTTTGTATTTTATATCAAGCCTTGTAAATATCAAGTTTAGTGTAAAAACTTTTGTATATTTTTCATCAGACCCCCATACTTTTTGAATATTTCAAAGATCCTCGCACCTCAAGTGTCGTGCCCATGACAATTGCAACAGAGCCCTTGCGACTTTTCGTTAATTAATCTTGGTCTAAAATTTCATAAATTAAGTGTAAACTTTTTGGGTAATTTAGATGTGATACCTTGTACTTATATTTTATTGCAAAAATACCCTAACAAATTGCTTATTTTTTATGCGTATCTATTTTCCTTAAATAGTCTCTATACTTGTTGAATCTTGAAAATATTATAGTAAATGTCTGATATGATGCTTTCTCATGCTATAATTCTTTATCGGTATTTTCTTGTATTTTTCCATTTATTAAAAATAGAATGGAGGTTATTTATCCTCTATTTACCTAAAAAAAATACAAAAATTATAAAATCAACCTTAAAAATTCGAAAAAAATCAAAGCAAGAGATATACTTACCATTGTATGTCTAGCAAGATCTGGGATTTGTTTTTTACCTTCTTCGCATTCTAATAGTATGAGAAATTGTAATTCATATAAAAAGAAACTGGAACTCATTCTACCTTGCAAGCTCACCTTGCATTTCTCAATTTCATCTTTAATACCCGGGCGCACCACCCCTAAGGTGATGTTGAGCCGTTGTTAATTGAATCAACCGTTAACAAGAGTAGTACTCATTATGCTCAATCCAATACCACTCCAATACTATGAGGAATCAATATTGGGGTCAATACGTATATGATCATACTCTTTTGAGAAGCAAAGAGCCTGATCCATGTGTGATTATACGTCGGAGTTATGACTTCTCATAGGCATCTCCAGCATGGAATCCAAGGTGACAGAACCATTCACCTTGATAGGAGACCATGAATGTCATTTATATGATACTCCATATCTCAATCACATTTTACGTAATCATTAAGAATCTAATTCATTATGATTGATTCTTCGAAGGAATTTACATCTCTATTTAGAATTGAATCTAATTAATTTGATCATATTAAATAAATTACCAATCCAGTCAAACAACCAACAAATAATTAGGGTTCGCTTGATATTATTACATAGTATACACCCTCACAATATGCTATTGTATTATTCTAATTAGTTGTTTGAAGTACATCGGGACTTCTCGTGCTACGCATCCTTGAAATAGATCAATCCAGATGGAGAGAGAATACTAATAGGGAGTGCTTCCACTACAATGTAAGGTGCAAATTAAATAATCCATTAGCTTATGAGTGACCTAGACATCATCACTGAATCAATTCAAGACAACACAATTAGTATAAATTGTATTAAGTGGTTTTATTGGTCACGTTCATGGTAACAAACAAGATACATATATAGTAATCACTAAGAAATCTTGGCATATTAAAATATTGTAAAGATCCTAAATTTTTAGTCATATCAAGCAAACATGTTTTGCATGCAAACGTTGACCTACAACTATTATAGGTTGAATTAGGGTTTTGTCATGAAACAATCATTCATGGTGATTGATATTAATAAAATATTTAGATAAGTATTAAGAATAAATTTAATCATTCGAAATTTATAATTTTCTTTATTTACATTGAATGATAAACATATTAAGAAAGTGATCTTGATGATCCAACCATCATCGAACCCATATCGACTAAATATGGAATATCTAGGGAAAACATAGTCAGAATTGCATGAAATAAATTCAAAAAATTTTATGGTTTAATTTTATACTTAATTAATGTGATTATCTCATATTTCATGAGGGGAAACAGTAACAAAACATAAATTTATTATATATCCGTGAATACATGCAAAAACAATGTCACCGTAGGAACTTTTCGAATTTTTAATCATGCACATTTATGCAAACTATTGTCTACTAATTTAGGAATATATTTAGATATTATAAATATATTTTATTATCCAATTCCCAAATAGTTCATAAATAGTTTCTTTTCAATTTTGCAAAAAAATGATTCAAAACATGCATCTTATGCATAAACTACGAGTCTCCACGCATCCAATATATAAAACCTAGTTCCCTTAAGGATTGGAGCAGATTCTAGACCTTTGATCAAGGCTCTCATACCACTTGAAGGATATGGTTTATGCCTTATCTTATCACAGAAGCATGTAGATCGCATCAAATACGATCTAGACCATCTAGTCATACTAGTTACAAAGGGTAATGGAATTTAAAAAATTTAATTAGATGAAACCACATGATATGAGAATACTTCTCAAATCATTTCATCAATATCACAGAAAATTCAAAGGATTATTTATTGGACCATGATTGCGATCATATGTCTCTAAACGAAGAGACCTTCTGTCCTAAGCCCGATCTAACAAAGGATGCACTTGCGGATATGTAGATGAGACACGCTTTTCCCACAATCCGAGTTGATTATCTGAGCGCGGAGTCCCCTAATATCATCCCATGAATTACATGTCAATCCTCATGAGCAAGAAGCATCAAAGAAGGTAGAGATCCATGTTCAGTCGATCCAGCAGTACAACGACGATGGACGACGGCGAGTCTCCAACAACCACAAATTGGATTGCCACTGAGGGTTTGAGAAATATGCACTTGGATGTGTATGACAATAGAGAGAGAGAGAGAGAGAGATTTGTTGATTCTTCTTGTTATTAGAGAAAGACCTAGGTCTAGCCTTTCTCTTTATAACGAATTGGATATCCATGGATCTCAATCTATGTGCACACGTAATCAATGGTGTAGATTAATTTGTGCTTTCAAATCAATGACTATGATTTTATTGCATAAATTTGCAACAATAAATAATTAATTTAACTAAATTAAATATATTGAATATTTATCAATATAATTTAATTTGAATTAAACCAATTAATGTGGAAATTGGAAAGAAGACAAGCCTCCTTCCTAAAATAGAGTAGACATCCACATTGAATTAGGACTCGATGATGGTCATCCTCCCTATATAATACAAAGGTGGCTTTATTTTTCCATTTTATGAGATCTCATATTTCACCAAATACTCCACATGTGAAACAACTTTGTTGTTTAATTTAAATAAAAATAATTCTAAATTATTTTGTGATAATTTCAATCATGCCATTGATAATTATGAATCATATTCAACCATCCGATATGAAATGTAATTTGTATTACAATTATTTGTAGAATTTGAATCCAATTCACATCAACATTTTATTTATAAATCATATTTACAAAAAACTATCTCCAATATATTATAAATTACAATCATGATATTATGATTCTTATAGACAGTGATATCTAAATTAATCATATCCTTGATGATTAAGTCATATTTAATTATCTTAGATGACTATTCTCATGTGTCCTAATAATATGTATTTTATTCATATTATTCATGATAACTAAATCACATTTAGTCATTAATTTTTCAATGTTCTAATACATTATCAACAATAGAATTATTCTTGAACTCTTTTTAGAGTAACATGCTTTCTCGCGGATACTTGGAGATAAGAAAAGGACGACTATATATTTCATGTATAGTGGATTAGATATTGAGACCATATCTCAAATCTATATCTTAGGGAGCTCCCAAAGATGTTTGATTAAATTAAATGGTAAATCCAATCTTCTTATTGCATATGAATCACATTCAGATCGTTGTCTAACATTGGGACTAAGATTAGGTTTCTAATCTATTGAGAGGGGTCACTAAAATCCAAACCAGTTTCATCACTCTACCGGAATGGAAGTGTCGTGGTTATACAATCATTTATGATCACATCATCCTTGAAAATTCCTAATACCCATACATCCAACATACTGGAAGGTCTAGTGTAAACTCGAAGTTTTAGATCATATTTAAACTATTTTATTCACACTTCATCTAAAGTTTCACATTTGGTCATTCGGAGTTGGTATCGATTATATGCTTTCCAAAAGCATATATCATACCTACAAATTCTTGACATTATTTCAAAGCTATACGACCATTCATGGATTTGATGGGTTCCAATATCTTGTAAGTGAGCTCATGTCTTCTGGTCACTAGTGAACCTGTATGATCCCTTTGAGAGATCGTATTACTCACATGCCCTTTTATGCACACCATCTCGCCGGTGTATAGACCTTGATTAGCTCATTAACCTAATGGTATATAAGCCTAATGTATGTATTTAGACATATACTAATACATTTGTCTCTCATCAGAGGATTCCTGTCTATATTGGGACAACATACGACATAAGTCTTGATTATCTCGATCTTGCTAAGTCAGCTCTTTGACCCAACTTGTCTGACACATCTGAATCCCTATTTCTATGTAGAGGACCTGCATCAAGAGGTCGATCAGATATCAGCCTTTAAAGAGGTATTAACGTCTCCTTCTTAATATGGAGATCCTTTTTTAACAATCATTCGACTGTGGTTAATGAGTCCTCAATCTATTTCTTCATTTATCATCCAAGCACCAACCTCTATGATTCAACCATCAAATCGATAACTGCATGATTATAAAGATGGTCATGATACATAAAACTAATTGTACTATGGGATCTTATATGTGCATTCATTCATTTAATCTTAAACAAGGAACGAAATAAATCAATCACTTTTATTGGTATATCAAAAGATTACAATAATATTTATTATATAAATGGTTCAACCCGGACTCATGTGGCTCTAATATAATGGTCAAATTCCCTTTCTTCTCCCTCCCACAACCTCCTTTGTTCCTCCTCCTTTGTTTTCTAGTCCCACGACCCATGATCTCGACTAATATATCACCTCATCTCTAGACTGTGATGGCCCAGATGAAATTCCATGGACTAAGCCGAGGGTCCCTCGACCTCAGAGAAATAGAAGATAATTCACCATAGTTGGGTCTCTTTCCTAGAGATCTGCCTGATTTCGACCTCAGTAGGAGGAACCTAGATGAGGTTGAAGGGCGGGGGATAGGGGGCTAGAGGAGGAGGGGCAAGAGTGGTATGGTGGAGGAGGAGGTGGTTCAAGGAGAAAGATGGGGTAGAGATAGTGGATTCTTAGGGACTTGTTTAACCATCTCAAATTTGTGATTAATTAATCAATTTAACTCCTCAAAAAGTTCAACAAAAATCATTGTTAGATCTGCAATAGGTGGTTTATCAGTGAAAATACAAACGTTTTGATGATTTGCTGTATGGATGAAGGTGGGGTAAAGAGGGAGAATAAAAATGAGTAGGAAGAAGAAGAAGAAGAATGGATGGACATAGGAGGAAGAGAAGGAGTTGGAGATAGGGGATTTTCATGGATGTTTCTAGCAGCCTCAAATTTGTAATTACTTGTTTCATAAAAATGGTTAATAAACTAAATAATAATCATCGTTAGATATTTAATAAGTAATTTTCTATGAAAATACAAACATTTTGATGATTTGGTGGATGGATGAACTTGGAGTAGAGAGAGAGAATAAAGAGGAGGAGGAGGAAGAAGAAGAAGAAGAAGAATGGAGGGGTAGAGGAGGAGGAGGGGTTGGAGGTAGAGGAGTAGAGGAAGTGGTTGGAGGAGAGGCTGTAGGGAGAGGAAGAAGAGGAAAACAAAAGAAAAAGATGTGTCTACCCTCCATTTTTATCTAATAACCCTTGTGTCTCCAAAGTTAATGTCTGGTTGGGATGAGGATGGATGTCAACTAACCCAAGGGATATAAGTGATCATTGTAGAAGAAGTCAGGGATAGAATTGATATTTTTTAAAAGAGAGGGGGCTATAACTGATATTCCAATATCTAAGGAGGGAACAACTGATAAAACTATTAAATATTATTCTAGATTTATATTTAGCTATTTGTGACCTAATTTTATGCCTTCTTTCACTAATTTGATAGTTTTTTACAAAATAAATGCATGTTGTGCATTTATATAATTTTTAATCCATACACATTCATATATACACACACACACACACACACACACACACACACACACACGTTTGTGTGTGTACATACATATGTATGTACATATATATGTATGTATGTGTGTATATATACATAGGAAAAATTTGAAATAAGGTGGCATTTCATCACAAGCATAGTGTGAGACATCTTTATCTACAGTCTTAGACAAAAAACAAACCCAAACCACAATCGAAACAACCTCCAACTCATTATTTTTAGAAAATAAATTGAATATTCCATTTGGTTGCACTATTATCACGCTGCATATTTGTCATTCGAAATTAATTTTTAAATATAAAAAACCATCACGGTTTGGTTCATCATTACTTGAATTTTGAGGAGAAAGAGGATGCAGCCTATTTTAGACATCCTCAAGGGGCATCACATTTCTCCTCTCCAATGGATCCATCTCCTTTACATGATTAAAAGTATGTAATCTTTTTGTTGCTGCAATATTTGGTGGTAAGTAGAGTTTGTGTATCATTATTTTGCATTCGATTATCCCTAATATATTGAAACATTGGTGAACATTGAATCCATTCATTGCTTTTACCTATACAAACTGCAGATGTGTACCGCTTGCTTGATTTCAACACATTTTTCATTTTTTTCTTTTGAGTTTTCTTTACAGATTGAAGTCTACGGAGTGAGAATGAATATATCACCTAAACGAAAATGTTTCAGATTAAGAATGTAAATATTTTTTTACAAATTCAATTTTATCCTAGGTTGCCAGTATCAATAAATGTTCTTTTATTATAAAATGTTGCGCGTCTTATTATATTTTTACCCAAAAAACTTATGGATTTTGCAAAAAATCAAATTGGATGAAATCTCATCGATTATTTATTAAATATCAAAGGGATGAAGTTTACATATTCAATTGGATGGATTAAATACCAAAAATGATGATTATATCTTACATTTTTGTCTATTAATTTACGTAATCGATCATATAAGTTACATTTTAATTCATCGATTTTACAATTCAGTATGTATTTTCTATATGTTACCTTTTATGAGAATAAATAATAAATTACTGTTTGATTTTTTATTTTGTAAATCAACGTGTAATTGTTACAATGAGAGCGTGGATGTTACAAAATACACACAAACATCACAATGGATGATGAATTTTGATGCACAAACGACATTGGAAAAAACATTGGATAGGCACATAAAATAATTTATACATTTATAATAAGGTCTATTTTACAAAAAATAACATGCATTTCACAAGAGAGACCTTGAAATTTACAAAAATATCTCAATTTACATACATTGTTGCTAGATAATGTTCATAAAAGAGAATATGAAATTTGCAAAACAAATCAAATGCAATTTACAATAAAGACTACAGAATTTAAAAATATTGCAGTTTACAAATATTGCTTCAGTAGAATGGTGGATGAGAATGAGATTTAACATATACTATGACTTGTATTTTTCCAATTTGAGAATTAAAAAAATACACCTCATATTTAAATCCTCTTAAAAATAATTTGCATATTGTGTAGCATATTTAATGTGTGTTCTAATTACCCCATCTAATATATTAGGAAACACAGTTGTAACAAAAATCTAATCATTGTAGGAATGTTTTTCACGTGTACATCAATTAATTAGACCATGATCAAAGCGTTGTATATTTTAGGAATCACAACTACACGAAATATGCCAATTTTCGTCGAACTTGGGCTAATTTTCAAACATTAGTGGTTATGGTTTTGTAATTTACAACACACTATTATAAAATATATCAATCTTTTGTAATTTTATAATCGTTATGTCAAAATGCGAGCATTTATTTCATCATGCTTCCTATAAAATATAACATCCTTGGCGGTATCTAAACATAAAATGTTTAATGACATGAATTTTAGTAATTAATCATTTATTTAATCTATTCCATTTTGAGGAAGTTTTGTTACACAAAAATCACCAATTATATCATGGTGATTTTAATCTCAAACGCACACTTTCCATCGAATAGCTGTAATTAGCATCTTTCTAAAATGAAGAAAAGGTGTCACCTCATTTGAAAGCCTCCATATGTAAAATATATAGAAAAGAGAAAAATATACCCATGGACGTACACAATTGTGTGCAGCCATGGCTAAAATGATATATTTTTTCAATTAAAATAAAAATCAAATCCATTGATCTTAATTCTTATTATTAAACAAAGACTATATTAAAAGTTTGGGTCATTCACTACAAAAAATTGGACCTAAGGTAACAAATAATTTGAATATTTATTGACATATCTTCCAATTTTGAAGATATAACAATGAATATTATTCGTTGCCAAATGATCTTTTGTACTTGTAATTAGCAACATATGATATATTCATTATTAAAGATCCATATAACAATAATTTTTCCGTTGAATTATTCATTAAAAATCACATTAATCGTTGCCAGATTTAGCAACTATTAGAAGAAAAGTCAATGAATAATCGTTGTTACATGATTTATTGCGAGGAATATCACAACAAATACCATTATTCGAAGTGAATTTAAAGAAATAAATAACAAATGATATTTATTGGTATGTATTTAACTACGAAAGATATGACACCAATATTAAATTATCCTGTCTTAGGTCACATTTCTTATGGTATCTGGAGTTCTGAAACTCATCCATTAAGTTATGTTGATTTCATTTCACAGGAGCCATTGATTTTTATTAGTGCATGATACTATTCACACTAGGGATTTGACATTTCGAATTATTAGGCATGCAAAGTTGAGTATGTGCCCATTGACACAAGTCTTGTTCTCATCCCGGGACATTGGTAACTCCCTACACCTAGCTTTTTTCCATTTTTTTTGATTTTTTAAAACGAAACCTTGGAGAATTAGATCACGACATATCTCCATGGTGTCATTCCAAAATTAACTTAATTCAGGTAATTACGTGAAACTTGAAACACATATTCCCCTCAATATATTAAGAAAATCTCCCAAATGATTCCTTAAAAAATCCAAAATAATAGAAAAAATAATGGGTGTAAGGAATTACCTACACCCTAGGTGTAGGCTCCCAGCTCCATATATATATATATATATATATAAAGTTAATCTCTAAGTATGTCTAATATTATTCACATTTGATATGTATCCATAAGAATATGGTAGCATACTTTTCGTATTTATTAATATTATTTTTACAAATTTTTATATTTAAAAAAAATTATATGGTAAAATCTTTATGTATCTATCCTACTTGTAAAGACCAGACTTGGCCACAGTCACACCATGGGCTAGGTCTGACGTGTTGAGGTTTTAAAATTCTAGTCCAAGACCCGGATCGACCCATCGGGCCATATTTCAAGGACAAGCTCAATCCGTGGACCAAATCTCAATTATAATATTTATATAACTTATATAGATAAATATTTTTTTAATGTCATCTAAATTTTCTAAATCGTTGTAAACATTATATGTGTTGCTTGTGTTATGTAAAGTAGTAAATATAATGTATCATTGATATTGTAACCGAGAAATTGGAAGTACATTATTTTAAATGTATGTAAAATCTGTTTTTTTTAATTTAGAGGTTAATCGTTGCAGGTCAAGTCTAAGCAGTTCATTCATAAAATTTCTTGACCTCTGCATGAGCGGGCCCCCAACCAACAGGCCAGGATTAAGACACATGCTTCTTTTCACTGAAGGTAATCGAGAACAACCCTTCTCAAAAGGCCACTGAGAACATTGAAGGTGGTTGATCATCCGGAAACTCCTAAATCATATTATAATGTGAAACCGCGAAGGTTAGTAGGGACCGATGGAGGGAGGGAAGGTAGTGGGGCTAAGCACCCCCCTTTAATTGGAGAAATTGCTATGACATATACTTAGAAGGTGATGTATATTCACAACTTTCCCAACATAAAAGGAGTTAAGACCCAACCCCAAATTATTGTAACGACAATTGAATAATCATATAATACAGTATGAGGGTATTAAGAAAATTTTACAAGAAACAAGGGCAAAAAATGAGTGTGCCATGACTGGTTATGCTTTTGAGTCTACTTGGGCTTAACTATGTTCGGTTCGATAAACCTGTCAACCCAGCCAAAAAATGAGACCAAAAAAAGGCCCGACAATCCAACCCATTAGCATGGTTAATCACTTATACTTCACAAGTGGAACTCATCTGCCTCTCAAACTCGAGTCCAAATAAGGTTCTCTCGAGTCTCCTGGCATACCGCATTTGATTAATTTTCTACAAGAAATTGGAAATTGGTTCTAAGACAACGAATAATTTTAATATTCGTTGCCTATTTTCCGATGTTAAAGATATAATAACGGATATTATTTTGTCAGATTATAGTTTTCAAGGTTCATATAACTATGATTTTTCCGTTGAATTATTCGTTAAAATTAACAATCGCTGTTAAATTTTTCAATGATTAGAAGAAAAGTCAATGAATAATATTTGTTATATGATTCATTGTGAGATATATAGTAACGAATACTACTATTTATTGTAAATTTAAAGAAGTAAGTGATGGATAATATTCGTCGTTATATATTTAATTAGAAAAGATACAATAACAAATATTAAATTATTTGTTCCCTAGTGCCACTATATTTTTGTAGTGGTTTTGTCGAGTAAACTACATTGGAATAGGAGACAAGCGGGAAACAAGCTATACCTCTAGTCCTTTTTGAATTTCGAAACCAATTCTTCTTAACACTACATCCAAACACCTAGGAATCATAACATTATTGCTCAAGACTTTCTGGACCTTCAAATGCTCAACATCTTCTAGTGCTAAGTAATCAAAAGTATTAAAACTAAAAGGGATGAAGGCATGTTGATTCTCAATGCACGCTTTCTCATGCTTCACCACTTATGCTAGGATAGCTTTACGGGCAGTATGCCCCACTATGAAGGTGATACACATGAAAAATCGAAGGGTCCAAAATGAGCCTCATAAGGAGAGGACTCTGTCGCGGTGATGACGTCTCAAAATCGTGTTTAATCAGTAATTAACCCACACTAGAAATAAATCACTCAAGCACATGGTTAAAATTTATTATTCCATAAAATAGATTGTAGAGTGGACAAGTACAATAGGTGAACACAGGAACAATGTAGGATAGACAATCAAAATTAGCTAAAAGAAGACAATAACTGATTTTGGGTATTTTAGGGAATTTCAAATTTTGTAGGTTTTAGATATATATATTTTTAGACTATTTGTTTTTATAACTTTTTAAGAATTTTTAATTTTGTATTTTTATTTTCTCTTTATGTTTTTTAATTTTTAATTTTCATTTCGAATTTTTTCAAGATAAAAAAATAAATAAATACTAATAGATAATAATGACTAATAAATAAGTAGTAACAGGTAATAAAGACTAATAAATATATTATTATAGCTAAAAAATAATAAAAAAATTGTAGAATAAAATATTTTTGTATGTCCTATAATTTTGTAATATTTTTGTGTTTTTTAACATATTTTTGCCGAAAAAATCCCAAAACAGTGATTAAATACATAGGCTGAATCAATTTTAGGTTTAAAAATAGCAAAATACCTCAAAATTTTTCAAAATCAACTATATATAATAAATAATATAACCAAATTAATTAACAAAAAGAATTTTTTTTTAGAAAAATATTTTAATTTTTATAAGGATTTTAGTGCTTTTAAAATTTTATCATTTTTTCCTATTTTAGGTATTTTTGGTTTGAATGTACAAAATAATATAAAAAAATATTTTTTGGAAATTTTCAAAAATATTTTATATTTTTTGGTATTTTTAGATTCAAACATGGACAAAACATGTCATTTTTATTTTTTAATAAATAGGATAAATGCCTAAAATGTAAAACTAAAATTATATCTGAAAGATCAAGCTAATATGAACATTACCTTATTTTTATGGTTTTTGGAACACATATGATATTTATAAAAATTAAATAAATATGCGAAAAAAATCCAAAAACCAGCATAGATATATTCACAATTAGAACAAAAGCAAGGATTACAATGTAAATATTCCAAAAATTTACAACTAATTCTTAAATCTTAGATACTTAACTAAAATACAAAAGTTCACAAGAGTATACTTGCAAAATGCCCAGCTTATGTGGGATGACATGTGAGCTGAACAAACAAGGACCCAAACACAATATTCAAAAAGTAGCAGGAGTTATTGTAATTTTTAAAAAAAATTTTAAACCGCATTATAATTACATGACTAAAATAGAAATAAAACAAAAACATGGATGTGTAAATTACCCCCTATGGTGCTTGATCGTATGATTGTAATCGATCCACTTTGATACATGTTGCTTCCTCCACAAGCAATGACGCTTCGTCAGTTGCAGCTAAGATTAGATTCCATAGGGAGATCTGACAGTGGAAACTCCTCAAAATCCAATGACTAATGTATAATATGGAAGGATACTCTTGACCGGACGATAGGGAGCTCACTTGGAAGAACAGGGAAGAACTCCCTACGATCCAAGCTCCGATTCATGTGGGTATTGATTCTGGCTACCTGAGGAAGTCCTGAAGGTCCCAAAATGCGGTAGGAAGTTCTCTGGAGCTATAGCAAGCTTCAAACGGGCACCTAGAGCTACCACGAGGGCTGGCGAGGTTAGAGAAGTATAGAGGCTCCAAGTGCTTTGTTCCTTATAAAAATTGACCCATGAGGGGTCTTTTGGCCCACTAGATCCTGCAGGAAGCGAAGGTATGAAAAATAAGGCCCTGGCAGTGGTATTCAGTCGAGGTTAACATAGGTGGAGCATGGCAGCCACAACTCCAGCTAGTGGTAGAAGAGGAGTATCGAGAACCTGATCTAAGTGAGATCAGGAGGGGTGGACATTTGTGAGGCGATGAGAAGCGATATTGCAAGATGTAGGAGGTGAAAGAGGAGGCAAAGGATGCTTGAAGTTATCAGAAATGAGAGGCAGAGCCGGAGCTCTAATGAGAATTTTTTTGCAATTTTAAGCAAAATCAAATGAAATTACATGAAAAAAACACTAACATATTCTACGGCTACGCTAAGGAGTGGAAAGAAAAGGAAGAAGAGGACTTACCTGACCTGCAACGGGGCGGAGCAGAGCTCATGGCGGGGGAGGTGTTGGTGCCTCGGACCGACCTCGATTTAACACCAAATGGCTCGCTAGATATTCCTCAAGACTCCTATTATCACCAGGATGCTCGAGGGACTCAAAGGACAGGGTTTGAATGATGTGAGAGGGACCAAAGGCAAAGGGAGGTGGAAGAGATGATTTATATAGGAGGCCCTTTGACCGGCGAGAACTCATGCATCGAGGTTCCTCAGATCGGCAAGAGATGTGTGCGTGAAAGAACAATGATCGAGGAATAGGGTTGCAAAAGGAATCAAGCAAAAAGAGTGAAAGAATCATGCATGATAATTCGAGGAAGTAGGGTTCAAACATAGTCTAACACGGCTAGGGCTGGAAGAAGGACAATTAGCCTATGGTCAACTATTGTTGGGCTATAATTGGTCCTCCAAGGCCACGATAATAAAAAAGCAAATAAAAGATTTATTAATTCAAAAGAAAATAATAAATTATTTTATTAATTTTTGGGTAAAACATCAAGATATTTATAAATTCATGTATTATTTTAATATGATTTTTAGTTTTTTCTTAGTTTATTTATTACATGTTACTATTTAGAGGTGCGTTTATAGGTATATTTACTTGTATATTAGGTATTCTATTTTTATGCCTTTTATATTTTATTATTTTATACACTTAATTTATATATTTGTAGCTAATATAAATACATTTGAATATATTTTTATTATATTTTTCTGATGTATTTTGTACACTTAAATAAATATGGTATTAATTATATATGTATAAATATAGTGTATTCATCTAATTATTTTGTATATTATTATATTAAAATTTTATTTGTTTTTTATTGTATTCTAAAGATGTAAATATATTATAAAGAACATTTATAAACATAATATAATATAATGAAAAATATAAAGAATAAATAAAATGAATATTTTGTTCAAGGGTATAGTACAATAGGGGTCCAAAACCTAACTTCTGCATCTTAACTCCAACAAATGAAACTACCTTCATTAAATAGTAATAAAATGTTATATGCAATTAAATAGATTTGATGAATTTTGAGTTCATATGGAGAATATATGGGTCTGGTAGGTTTGGATTTTAGAATTTTACTTTGAGTATAGAATGTACAATATATATTATTTTTGTATTAAATCAATTTCATATTTTTCTACGTATTTTTATTTACAACTTTCGTGCACAGAGTTTCATTTGGTATATAAATGGTAAAGAATCAATTGGGTCCCAAAAATGAATATTGAAGAAATAAAATTGAGATTTTTATTGTATGTTTAACTCTTATCTCCTCCTACTTTATTCCTTATCGACTCAATCATCATGATGCCTAGGTCTCAAGGTTTAGTGTCATAAAATATCTTTGGTATTTTATGTCTTTTCTTTAGTTTTCTTTTCAGTATCCTTTTATTTTGGCTTTAAACAATGTATTTTATATAATAGTTATACAATAAATAATAAATGTTAATTTATGAATACATAATGATATATATATATATATGCATTTAGGTCGGGTTTAAAGGTCAAAATGAAAGAATAAAGTTGATGAAATGGATATTCATCCCCTCATATACTTGCCTTTGCTAGTCCCTAGCAAACACTTATGCTTGTAAGTGCAGGAAATGAAATGAAAGAAAAGAAAAAAAAAGAACTTGGATTGACTTGTCTTCATAAAATCAAAGTTTGGAGCTTAGTTAGACCATTGGATATTGACTTTGTTCGTAACCTTATTGGGAAATAGATTTCAAACACAACAACCTCTAATACCCACAAAACACAGCTAGGTCAGAATAAGTAAACTCATATGCAAACTCTTATGACTATTAATCTATCTTGGACAATGTGTGTGATATGGAGCTCTCCTCGGCTAAAGCAGTAAAAGTCAGTCTTATCCAACATGGTAACCCTAATTCTCCAATCCAAAACTCTTTCCTTGAGAAGTGGGGTATTCCCATCTAAGTTCAAGTACAATCAACTCAAGAAGAGGAGGTAGGGAGAGAATGGATGGTGGCCATTATATCTACCTATCCTAGAATGCTTGATCGGTGTAGCTAAGTCACTTGGCTGTAGGATCACATGGGTTTGACTTTTAAACTAAAGATTACTTATTTGCTATACAAATATATACATACTCTGGCAGGCATTTTATTTTCATTCAAGCCTATCCATTTTTTTGAATACTATATAAAATAACATTTACATTTGGACATTTTCTTATTGAGACAGTAGACTATCGCTCTTTTGATGATTTTTTGCAACCACAACTTCTGTCTTTAGACCTCTTTGCTATTGGATCGAGTTGGGGTACAATGGCCAAAAATGTGTGATTCTAATGTTTCCATTGGCTTGTGTTTCATGATGGCAAATCCAGTCATCTACCACTTAAACTGAGGTGAGCAAAGTGTAAGGTGCTGTCGTGCAAGCTAGGTCATTATCAACAAGAGTCATGTGTGTGTTCCAAAATATTCTACATAGGAAGTCAAGATGACACCGAACTAGGTCTCATGGTCTCAAAGAATTAAGTCTAGCAGACCTAAAGTGCCTCAATTCTAGTTCCTATAAGTGTGATTAAGTAGATTAAGGTCCCACCAAGCTCTAGTATTCGGATTTTACTTAAAATTATTCAATTGTTAATATCAATTCAAAAAATGCAGATGCTATGCATACTACGAAGAAAATATTTTTGTGATGCAATTTCTAATTTTGAGCTTTTTATGGATTTTGAAAAAAATTTACAATTTTTTTTGTAATTTTTGAAAAGATTTTGCAAATGTTTTTGGGATTTCCTATTTTACAGATTTTTTAAGATTTTTCAAAAAAAATTGGCAAACAAATATGTGCAAGAATCTTAGATGAAGAATTTATTGGTTTATGTAGACAAGGTTTGTTAAGGATTTTTATTTGCTTGAATTATGCACATAGTTCATAAAATAATTTAAAAATGTTTTTGCAAATATTCTGAAAACTTTTTTTTCAAAAATAATTTGACAAATACTTTTTAGAAACATTTTATAAAATTTGAAAATTATTCTGCAAATATTTTTCAAACAATATGTACAGATTTTTCAAACTATTTTTGCATCCATTTTTCAAACCGTTTGCAAATAGATTTTCAAAATATTTTTATTCATAAGAAATTTTTACAAACAAAACATTTTACAAGGTTGAAAACATTTTAGAAGACATTTTTCAAAAAGATTTTCAAACCATTTTCAGACATTTTAAAAAATATTGTCACGTGATTTTTTTAACCAGTGTATACACAAAATTCTGATGAATTTTATACAAGTATGGTCTTTGCACTTAATTAATTGTGTTTTAACAATACTTATTGAAAATACGAATGTACAAGTTATACCTAGAGTATATACAACGTATATACGAAATCCCTTGAGAAATGTCTTCTAGATCAATGAGAAAAAGAGAATAAATAACTCATACTACATATAGAATAGTCAATACGACATCAACTAAAGAATGAACAAATGAGAAGTTGACCGCCTCCCCTATACTAAGAACGAAATAATCCTAAGTATAGCGGACTGTACACAAGGCAGGGCAGGTCAAGGTTGGGAATATACGAAATCATCGTCTTGACTTGCCCCCCTACTTAGGGTAAAATATCCTTAAGTATAAATAGAGTATCAAAAGTTGAGGGGGCAAGTGAGAGATTAAAGAATGAACAACTCGGGGTATACACCCCTATACTTAGGACAGAGTACGTGCTAAGTATAGCAATGATGAAAGGGGTGACACCTTTTCAGAATAAAAGAAAATAAAATTAAAAGAAGAAAAGAAAGATCATTCAAAATTTTTTTGTCTACTTTGTCTGATTCAATGGATGTGATGGCTTTCAGCTCATCTTCATAGACAAAAACTTGAATAGAATCTACAACGGACAAGAAGATGTCATGCTCTAAGTATGGTTGCAATAGATGTCCGTTGATCATCAAAGTTTGTGCATTAGCTGGCAATTATGGTATCATTACGCTGTCGTTGTCACACACGTGCTTCACTATAAATGACCCAGTCCATTTGCTCTTCAACTTCCCTGGGAAAATCTTCAACTTCCCATCGAACAATCAAACCTTCTGACCCGACTCAAAAGTCTTTTTGTGGATGTGCTTGTCATATGCGACCTTTTCCTTGTACATCAGGCTATTGTCATATGCGTGGTGATGGAATTCAAGTGGTATGTTCATATCCAACTTTCTATTTTTCCCAGCCTTCTTGGAATCCAGATTACAAACATTGATTGCCCAAAAGGATTTATGAATGAATTCAACGAGTAGATGTCATGGTTTCCCATACACCAAGCGGTAGGGAGACATTCCCAAAGGTCACTTGTATGTTATTCCGCAATCCCGAAGAACTGAGTTAAGCTACTGGGACCAGTTTTTGCAATCAGGCCATACAAGCTTCTGAAGAATTGTCTTAATATCCCTGTTTGAGCATTATGGAAAGCTACTGGACTGTAGGTGTTAAGGAGAAGCTACACGATGTTTAATGCAAAATTCATGAGCTATCTTATTAACCTCTTTATTTATGAAATAGATACCCCCATCGGATATAATAATTTCAAGAATCCTGAACCTTGACATTATATGATCCTTCAGAAAACGACAAACAATGCGACTGTTAGCTGCTCAGATTGGGATAGACTCCACCCAACGACTATATAAACAGCGAGTAGAATGTATTTGAATCATTGACTATTCGAAATGAGCCCATGAAGTCGATGGACCATGTCCAAATAAACTTTCAAGGCATTATGTCTCTCATTCCGATTGTTCCGACCATTTTCTTAATGTCTGTGTAGTGCTTCATGTGGTCTTCTGCATCTTTGAATAAGTTCGGCCATCAAAAGTCACATTGGAGTACTTTTGCTGCCATTCTTCTACATGAATGATGTCCTCCAGATTCTTGCTCATGGCAATGTGCGATGACACTTACAAATTCCTTCTAATGAATACACCTTCTTTAGATACAATATGTCTCCCCACAAAAGAGATATGGGTCCTTTCACTGGTAGAAATGGATTCCATATAAGAATTTGTCTTCTTTCAGTTGCGACCAATCTTGTGGAGTTCTCTTGGATACAAGATAGTTCACAACATCAGTATACCATGGGAGCGAGGTGACTGGCAATATAACTTCGTCTGGAGAGGTCTCGATAATCGACCTCAAACTCTGCTCAGGAGACTAAAGCTCGGGTAATATTGAGAGATGATCTACCATCACATTTTTTACTCAAGGCTTGTCTCAAATCTCGACGTCAAACTCCAGGGGTAGATGGATCCATCTGATAAGGCGTGGTTTGACACTCTTCATCTATTGCAAGTAACAGATAGCAGAATGGTTAGTGTATACTACGACTTTGGATCCAAGGATATGGGATCTGAACTTCTCTAGCGCAAAAACTACTACTAGCAGCTCATTTTGGGTGATAGTGTAATTCTTTTGAGCTTCATCTAGTGTTTTGCTAGCATAGTGAATAGCAAATGGCACATTATCTGTCCTCTGTGTCAACATGACACTGATGTCGTAATGTGACGTATCCGTGATGGTCTCAAGTGCTAATGTCCAATCAGGATAGGGGTCTAAATGATCAAATCTTTCAACTGTGTAAAGGCTTGGAGCATGATGAATCCACAAAGTCATCGCCTTTATTCTTTTATTTTGGCTAAAATATTTGTTAAAATACATGTAAATATTCACTAATTCTCACTAATTAACATTGTAACAACATTTGTTAATATTATATATTTAACACTTATTTTATCCAAAATAAAATAATAAAAAGAAAAAATAAAAGAAAAGAAAAGAAGGATGTAGATATGAAATATATATAGATTGTTCCTAACCTCAAGACCAAGTCAATACTGACGTGGTCGAAAAAATAAATAAGAAGGAGGAGAAAAGGATCCTAACTTATAAAAATGTTAGAAAAATCAAGATCATAACTATACATAAACATATTTTTTACCTTGTAAATATGTTCACCTATTTTATTTATCATTCATATCATCTGAAATTAAAATATTTACTTCAAGAAAGCTATTCATAATATATATATATTAATTTATAAAAATATCAGAAAAATTACTTATGTATATAATTAATTATGATATACCAAAAAAGATGTAAAAGCCAACTTCCAATGTTCATAAATTTATAAAAAAATTCCAAATTGACCGATCTCACTTTTAAACTTTATTTTATAACTAATACTATTTATTAAAAATATCAAAAAAATATTAGAACAAAATGTGTGACTTTTAGTATTTGTACCCCTTTTATATATGTAATATATATAGACCTTCCTTATTTTCTAATTAATTATTCCTAATCCTATTTAACTAATTTTTTTCAATGTATTTCTAAAAATCACTTATAAATATAAAAATATAACTTAAAATAAATTCCAATAAATCCCAAAGTTATGAAGACGTGACCTTAAACTTCCGATCCTAGTAACTCAGCCATGTGAACTCTGAATTGGGCGTACTCACTTTTAAAGTTTGTTTTATAGAATTATCTATCAATTGAACCTGATTTCACAAAAAACAGAGATAATATGCAAAAAAGTCGGTTTTGGGACCCTATTGGTATAAATTGTACAATGTATCTTAATTCTATTCCGTTTAATTTTTAATAATTTTTCCTATTCTTATATCTTAATAATATTTTATTAATGAAATTTATTTATTTAATTATCCACTTATTTTTTACTATTAATTATTTAGTTAATTTTTATTATTTATTTATTTGATTTATTTATTAAATTTATTTTAATTTAATTAATTAATTTCCTTTTCTCTCTCTCTCTCTTCCTTTTCTTTCTTCTCTCCCGCATCTCCTTCTCCTTCCCTACTCCCTTTCTTTCTCTCGTCGCCTCCTTCCTCTGCCAACGACCCAACGGCCTGGACGTTGGGTCGTTGCCCCAACTACATCGCCTCCTTGTCCACCTCCACTGGTGGTGAGACCCGTCGACGTGTGCCCCAAGTTTCCTTTCCTAAGGACCTCGACACCTCCAAGATTGAGAGATCTGCCATTCTTCGAACTCCTTCCACCAGTGAGCTCCGAGCGAGTGACGGTGATTGTGAAAGGAGTTCCTACTTCGTCATTGAGCTAGGTGGAGAGGAAGGAGGTGTAGTCCATCTCACATGTGAGCTTCGCTCCGCCGTGGCCAGAGCCACAGAGTTCCATCGTCAGTGCATCGTAGACAATGATTATCTTGAGCTTCCTTTCAGATCCACATGCGATAACACCTCCGACATCCTCCATCTAAATCCAAGTCAGAATCCATCTTCTCTCTCTATCTTTATCTTTATGATCTACTTTCTTCTCTCAATCCTTCCATTCCTCTCTGTTTTCAGTGCAAACTCATTGAATTTCTTCGAGTTCACCGACGATTTCATTCACATCTGATTCCCTACACGTTCTCATTCTATCTCCCATCATCTGATCATCTCCAGCCACACACGCTGGCCAGAGATCCCGTTCCACTCCATCGCCATCATCGGAAGTGAATCCATCTATGTTCCCAGCATTTCCTTAACTTTTGTTCGAGAATCGAATCTCGAGCCACAACTTCCATTGTAGATACCTGGAGCCACGAATTGCATCATCGAGGAACGGATCCACGCAAACCATAGCCTGCATGCAAGGTCGGACATCAAACAATAGACATACCTACACCAAATCAAATTACCGTGGGCATCGGCTTCATTGCATAATCGTCGCCGATCAAAGTATTGGAGCTGCAAGCATTTATCTAGTGATACCCCTGAAGCACCATCACTCGAGTCTTAGCCTTAGTTGCAGATACATCAATGTTCATTGAAGCCTCAATCATATCATAAGAAGAGCATTTCTAACAATGAGAGCTTAGTTGTGTGATATTTGAAGCACCTGCGATTGAAGACCATCGCTACACTTCATCGAGAACGACACCTTTGTCATCCGAGTCGTCGAAATTGATAAGCCATTGAGCATCTAGAAGTTATCCATCAACTAGAAGCTCCATCGAAGATTTTGGATTGAGATTCATAGATCCAGCATCCGACCGATCCTTGAAGCATTGAAGATTGAAACCGTCGCCACTCAAGAAACACATGCACATGTGAAACTTCATTGAACCGTTGATCAGTACTTATCGATGAACTCCTTTGAAGACTCATCTGAAGATCTGAAGAAACTGCAATTGAAGTGCGAGTTGATCAATCACTGCTTGACATATCAAAACCCCTCTATCGTGAGCAGCTAATTACGATTGATCGCTGTCGCAGAGATCCAGTTCTATTACAATCGTCGCTCGCTCAACAAAAGGGGGAAGAACAGGGGTCGTTACCCGATCGAATACGAGCTGTTCAATTAGCCTTTAATCGAACGCTCAAACTCCAGCCACGTGTCAAAATTGCATTGAGTCCACCGCCACATTGCTCAAATGCGGTCACATGCGAAGTGCGTGCGAATGAACTATTTTCATGTGTTTTGTGACTGCCAAATAAATGTACTTATCATTTTACCTTTGAGTTTAGGAGTATAAATAACACAAAATAAATTTCCTGGTAAAATTTTCCTAATCGATACAACGACCATTGTTTGTTCTTTATTTTTAGAACGCTAGATCAATTGTGATTTTTAAGATGGCGTCGTTGCTGAGACCATGCTAGGGTAGAAATTAGAGCCTTAGGTTTTACGGTTTATTCTCTCCCTTTCATCATCTTATTTTTGTTGCATTTTTTCTTTCCTCTTTTTATATCTTTGTACATCTTTTATGTTAGCTTTATGTCACAAGTCCCATGTATTGAGGACGATTTCTTCAGGAGCTGAGCAACCGAGGCACTTGGATACTGGTTTTCTTTATGAGCCAGTTGTAGAGGAGCAGTGTGAGGCTAATATGAGAGCCGTGTTGTTTCTGTTTAGTTTTTCATTTTCTTAAGTCTTAATGATGGGTAGGCGATCGCTTCGGTTGACTTTAGCGGATCCCTTCTCTCGCATACCTACCTATTCATCTAAGTTGATTCGGGATGCCCCTCTTTCCGAACAAAAGTCCCATCATGTCTCCTCTTCCTGACGTGACTCCAACCCTGGAAGATATTCTCCTACTCTATCTTCTTCTCCTGCTATAGCTTCCTTTACAGTTCAACAACTGCACATTTATTTGGCAGAGCCTGACTTGGATTCTTTTTCCTTTCCAGTGTCAGACACTATGGATGGAAAAGGACACCATCAGCCGTAGGCTACTTCCGTGGTGATAGATCAAGCAACTATCAACAACGGTCTACTTGCTTCCCTCGATTCTATGCAGAATTAGATTAGGGAGAAAGGTAGATTGATGAATGATGTTCGAGCTGAGTTGACACAATTGAGAGCTATGAGAGATACTTCGGATACTAATATCCTAGATGTTGAGGAGACTGAGATACCATATAGAGAGGAGACATAACCACTTGGTCCTGATCGTACGATGAAGGAGCTTTATAACCCTGGAACTACTACTACTCATAGGTGGATTCGTGTCCCTGCCATTCATGGCAATTTTGAGCTTTGATCTCAGACCATACAATTGTTGCCCAAGTTCCATGGGCATTCTACTGAGGAGCCACACCTGCACCTTCAGGAGTTTGAGCTGATTTGTTGTACGGTACATGTTCACATGTGATTGGGGGCACAATTATGCTGATCGCATTTCCATTCTTTTTAGTCGACAGAGCATCCTACTGGCTGAAGCATTCGGGGAGATATGTTTCAACTTGGGAGCATATTCGCATTGAGTATTTGAATAAGTACTACCCACTTAATCGTACGAATGTTGCCAAAGCTATGATTAGCAATTTCACTATGTTAGGCAATAAGCAGTTTCACAAAGCATGGGATCGATTCATAGAGCTCATTGATAGGTGCCCCCACCTTGATATCCTAAAGCCAAACCTAGTGCAGAGCTTCTTTTGTAGATTGACACCAGAGTTACAGGGATTAGTGAATGCATCCTGTGGTGGTTCATATTTTCCCATGCTTGAGGATCAAGTTTGGGCTATCTACGAAGATATGGTCGAGAACTATACCACGATGTCGCAGACTAGATTTTAAATAAAGATGAAGCTACCATCTTATCACCAGCATTCCCGAGTGGCATAGATTGAGGGGACTCCTTCTACTACTACCCATTCTGATTCCTCACCAGCAGATATGGGGATTATTTGTCAGAAGTTGGATCGTATGGAGATCATTGAAAAAAAGTGCCAGAATTTGGATAAGCTCGACAAGATCGACGAGCTTACGAGATGTTTAAGTGATCTAAAGACTCAGATTATGTGCCTTCAAGAGATACATATAGATTCCTCATTGTCTTCCGGATAACCAACTGATACAGTGAGCAGAGACAGATGCATACTTCCACATCTGCCTTCTTCAGTTTAGCACATCTATCATGTGCATTTCGAGCCGACTCAGTAGTCTCGTATTACACTCAGACCTAGTAGACATCATCCTCTGACACTCAAATGCTTGTGTATGAAATTGATCAACCTCTTGCTTCGATGCCCCAAGCTTACATAGAGATGCCTAAGACATTGATTGAGGTGAATCGAACTTGGTACAATCAGTCATAGTAATCGGGGATCCATCATGATCACCCTGGGTTTTGTTGGTCTTCAATGGGTACTTCATCCCAGCAGCCACCACTAGCGCATATAGGGCAGAATAGAGAGCAGCATCAGTCTCGTCCTCGTCCATTCTAGCTTACTCAGTGGAGACAGAATTCATATCATTCTCAGCATCCACAGACTTATCCTATGTAGTAGTAGTTTACTTCCTAGTAAGCACAACAACAACCTCAGTATCATCGATGTGACTCATCTGGGTCTCATGGTCCTTTCATGATAATGATGAATCCCTGATTCTCACTCTTTATTCTTTTATTTTAGCTATTTATCTTAACAAAGCATCATGTGAATAGGTGTAAATACAATAAGTTAGCATTTGGCATGCATATATTAACAAGTTATATTTTGCATGTATTTGTGCAAAAATAAAAGAATAAAGGAAAAGAAAAAGGAGGGAGGTATTTATAATAAATACAGAGTGACACGAACCCCAAGAGAAGGTCAAACCTTAACCTGATCACCAAATAAAATAAGTATAGAGAGATAGGGCCTACTCTATATTGTATATATAACACTTATATATGTAAATAATTATCTTTGACAAAATAAAAATAATTTATTCTTTTTACCTTCTTCTATTCTTTCCTAAAAAGAAAATGAAAATGAAATAAAAAACTAGAAAAATAAAATAAAAATAATCTCTCAGTTGTACAAAATACATGTATACATACAACATTCTCTATTAGATTCCTGTAAATAACCAATAAAAATAAATTAAAAATTATTTTAGACTACTAAAAATATGTTATAAATAAATAAAAACAAAAATGGGGGTATTTTTTTAAAAATAATAAAAATAAAATAATCGTACAAAATGCATAGGTATATTATACCTATATATACTATATACTATATATACCCTAAATTATTTTTCGTAAAAATAATTAGAACTCAAAGAAAAATTCCTTGGAAAATAACAACATTTCTTATTTTGGAAACTTTTTGATTTAAAATCATTTAGTATTTTTTATTGAATTTGTAAATATTTTGTACATTCGAATTTTCTGATTGGTCCAGGTCATTTTGTTGACTCGGGTCAATGCCTTCTTCCAAGCTTGACCCAAACCGACCCCGTTCGTCGGGACAATTTCTCCCAATTTTCGAAATCAGGACATGCAATCCCTTGCCCCGATTCTTCTCTTGTGGCCTCTCCTTGGATCCATGACCTTCGCGAATCCTTAAGAAGGCACAAATCTTCCTAGGGTTGAGTGCCTTCGCCTAAGTCTTCCAGTCTCTTGGGAATCCTATAAATCGTCTCTTCAGCGTCCACTGTATCTCAGCTCGTTCCTCGCTTATTCTTCCACCCCCAACGACCTCAGGTTGAGTGACATCTATCGGAGGAGCCACTCGGAGTAAAGTTTGGTGGTCAGGAGACGTAGCTTAGCCTCGTGGTCGTCATCATGACAAGACTCCCGACCTTTCATAGCTCGATCGAGGCCACAACCTCGCTTTCCACCTTCGACTGAAGCACCAGAGTTCATCTCCAACTTCCGGTACCCCTCATTCCCGTTCATTTCCCTATTTGATCCATTTAACTCATTTAACACCACCGCACAATCAGTTGCTCTGACCAGCGGGTCGGAGCCTTGCCAGTCGCATCCATCTATTGTGATCGACTTTCCATAGCAGCCTAATCACCCTTAGGATCGACCATTAGGTCGAGATTGAGGCCTGGATCTCCTCTACCACTTTCGCCGGAGATCAAACCCCGCCACACCGTCGCTTCTTTCTGTGTTTGCTAAAATAACACTGATCGGAGATTCACTACGAGTTGAGCTTGCCTTCGTAGGTATTTAAGTGCGTAGAGATTCCACTTCCAATCTATATAGGGTCCGTCGAATTAGCTCCAGGTTCACCTTCTTTGCGACGCACATCCGACCAATAGCTACCCCATCAGACTCGTCCATTCGATGCGAGTGACTTCCACAATCGTACTAGACCCTTCCGATCGCTCATCGGAGTCGAGGATCCAATCGAAGACTCGAGTGAAGTTCGTCAGGGTCTTGTTCTTCCGAACCCCCTCTGCACTGTTGGATTGGCCCACCTCTGCCAGATCTGATCCTAGCCACCAACCAGTGCAGCCTTTTGGCTGTTGGATCTGGCGCCTGATGCATCTGCACCCCACGTTTCCCGATATTCTCTGCGGTGTTAGATCTGACACAGCAGAAGATCCACACCACGCGTCCTCGAGCCAACAGAGCATGCCATGTGTCCCCCACACGCACCGCACGCGCCCATCGAGGGTATTTTACATTTGCTTCCCTGGAGTTTTTATGCTTTATTTATTAGTCTGTTAAATAAAGTCGTAGTTCAAACTTTTTGCATGTTATTCCTTTAGATTTATAATATTTGCACTCTAGTCCTTCGATCCTAGATACACGTGCATGCTCACGTGGTTTTGTGGTGTTTTCTTAAGAAGTATCCTACACTTTTAGAGGTTTATGGTTTGAATGAAATATTTCCTATATTTGCAATTATACCCCTATGCGTTATTTAATGAGCATGCGTGTTTATTTTGTGAACTTTTTCCACTAATGCCCTTGGATTCTTTGTATGCGTTTATGTTAACTCTGTAAACTTTAGTATAATTACGATTATGTCCCTAAAACATGTGTGTCCTGTTTTAATCAAATAATTATTAAATTGTCTCCAAAACTTCCACAAAAATCATCCTTAAATTATGCTAATGTGTAAAATTTTTGTAATCTTGGTGACTTGATTTAATTTTATTTGATATTTTCTAAAAATAAAAATCCCTTTAAAACGTGTATGTCTGTTTTATAAAATACCAAAAAATATAAAAATAGCTTCAAAATTCCATAAAAATTTCTATGTGTTTGTTTTAGTATATTCTTGCTTCAGTCCAATTTTTGTTGCATTATCTGCAATAAAAACCCTAAAAATCACAAAAGACTAAAAATCTCATAAAAATTGTTAAAAATTATATAAAAAATAAAAAAAGTGAGATTTCAGTTGTTATAGTTAGGTATTTTTATCTTTTGCCATAAAATTTGCAAGCAGGACATGTAGGCGCTTTTGATATTTTAAATTTTCCCTATAGTCCAGACTGCACATTGCCTTCTTATTTTGTATTTGTTTCATTTTTATAAAATCGTAAAAAAAATAAAAAATACCATAAAATCACCAAAAATATATGCATATTTGAAAAATATGAAAATAATTTTGTTTCTAATTTTTGATTATTTTTAGGCCTAATAAAAATGGTTGGAACTTGTTTTTGCCTTATCTTTCTGTTTGCTTTCTTATTAGAAATTATAAAAAAATGCAAATTAAAAAACACAAAAATATGTTTTGATTTCATCTAATTGTCGACTAGTTCCTACATTTCTTTGCTCCTTGTGTTCGACCATGGTCGCTATACCAGGTTAAATAAATAGAGGAGACCGCCACATTGATTTTCATGCTTGAGTGTTTTAATTGTGGTCTTGATTTTCTTGATTGATTGAGCCTTGTAATTCGGGTCACAACAACCCTTAGAGATTAGTTAACCTGAGTTTCCTTGGCCCGTCATCAAAATGGCACCGTTACTGGGGAGCAAGGCGTCGTAGTCACTTTTTAGTTTTCTTATTATTTTTTCACCTCTATCTGTTATAACTATTTTTCTGACACTCTTCTTCTTGGCTCTTTGTGCGAGGGACCTCTCGAGGACTCTGAGGCTTTCGGTTAGAGTGACCGCACCTGAGAAGGAGCAGAAAGATAGGAAGAAAATAGTTATATTGGATAGAGTAGCAGTTTTCTTTCATCATACTATTTGTTGTTGTAATAATACTGGGACTTCAGGCTTGCTCGGACACTTGGCCTATATCGAGGTCTGTTTCACCGAGCACCAGTGTGCTCGGGAGACCTCACTTTGGATTTTCACTGATTTTGATTTCCTTTGCTTTTTATTCTTATTTGATTCTCGAAGAATTTGGCCCTTAGATTTAGGAATTCTTTGATTGTGATGTAATGGATTAAGGCCCAATCCCTAATTATTTGCCTGCACCTATAGTTCATATTTGGACCTTATTAATAACTCATAATAAAAATTTAGTTTAATTAGACTCGAGTACATGTGCCGATAGGCACAACATATAACGTAAGCATGACCTGTTGTGGCAGGCACCGAGTAGTTCCCAAGATCGGACTCCGGTCTTAGTCTAGTTAGCTTGCTACTTGTTCTTCGTGTGTAGAAATTGCTCATCTAAGGCCGTTTTATTCTTGCATCATTTAGATTAGTTTACATTTTAGTCTTTAAATTTATGCGCGGATCACCCTGCATGTAGAGTGCTAGCTGTAGGTACACATTTCTGACTTCGTATGTATCCTTGTGTTTGATCGCGCATCGGCTTTTTCGACTTCTCCCCCATGTTTTCAAACTTAAAATAATCAGGAGATCGAAAAATTTGTTAGGCATTTGTTTGATTATTGAAAAATACCATAAAAAGTGATAATCATAAAATTGGGACTGCTAATCACACTTGATCTTAAAAGACACTTTACCTAAAAATCTGTATTAGGAGTTTCATCCCCTCATTGTTTGGTTTGCTTGCATGAGAGAGTGACCAGCACACTAGGCTAGAGCCATACCTGAACTCTTGTTAGACTATTGGTCTTGGGGTCAGTCATTCTCTAGTTAGGATCGCTACGGTCTCTGGTAAAGCGGGTCGCGATATCCTTAGTAAATGGTCCGTAACTTGTACTCGTTGGGAAAGATCTAGCTTTGGGTTTGGGCCAGTCTCCTAGGAGCATCGGGTCATACCGGCTCACTTAATCGCATTGTTAGATTGAATTATCACTTAAATAAAATTGACAAGATGAAAGAGTGATCCATTACGGTCATCAGCTTAGCGTTGCGTAGGTGACTTGGGGGTTTGATTTCTGATCTTGATTGATTCCAGATCCCATTCGCCTTCTGTCAACATCACGATGATGGGTCGGAGATCCCTTAGGCAACCCTTGGCTGCACCGCCTTTGAGCACTCCGCCCCACTCATCTAGGTAGGTTCGAGAGAGCCTAGACCCGCTCTTCAAACACGAGTTCGATTCCTCCCTATTCCCCCTCGACCACCATTCTTCTAGTCCCGAGGTGCCCGATCAGAGACCAGAGTAGATATTTGTTTATTTTACAACACTTGAGTTTGGGTCTTTTTCCTTTGCAGAGACCCACGAGATGGCCATCAACGAGGAGCGCACCAATGGGCGATTCTGGGAGATTTCAAGCTCTGCCCTCAAACTATCGAGCTATTGCCCAAGTTCCATGGGCTTGCCACCGAGGAGCTGCATCTTCACTTACAGGAATTTGAGATGATTTGCAGCACTATCCACGACAGATTCGTAGACGAGGACACCATCAAGATGATGGCATTTCCATTCTCCCTGGTCGATAGAGAAACCTACTAGCTGGAACATTTGGGTAGATATGTTACTTCATGGGAACAACTCTGAACCAAGTACTTGAACAAGTACTATCCACTCGGGCGGATGAGCGCATCACGAGCTCTGATCAACAACTTCTCTATAATCCCCAACGAGCAATTCCATGAGGCATGGGATTGATTCCGTGATCTCAAAACCGATGTCCACACCATGACATATCGAAGCCCAACTTAGTACAGAGCTTCTTTTATGGGTTAACACGGGAGCTGCAGGGGCTTGTGAATGCTTCTTGTGGGGGATCTTGCTTCACCAAAGACGAAGACCAGGTCTGGGACATATATGATGAGATGGTCGAGAACTATACAGTTATGTCCCAGACCTGTCTCTACACCAAGGGGAAGACCTCACCAAATGTTGTGTCCTATTAGAGGATAGCACAAGTCGATGCAGTCCATCCACCTCTTCAGCAATCGCAACATCGGCAGAGTCATCGATTGCTGATATGGGCATCATCTACGAGAAGCTAGACCGCATTGAGATTTTCGATAAGAAGTAGTGCCAGGGCATGACTCAGATCGATCAGTTGGCACAAACGTTGAGTAACCTAAAGACCCAGATCATGTGTCTCCAAGAGGCACAGACGGCTTCTCAGCCCTGTCTCAGGTCACGGACTGATCCTAGCAGTACATCTCGACCCAGCATTCCGTCCAATACCGATAGGTTCACCACATCTAGGTGAATTCGTTCTAGCACCCGCAACACCAGTACTCCCAGCCAACACCATCTCTGGACACTCAGACGGTGGTGTATCAACAGGATCATCCACTGGCAGTTCTTCCTCCACCTCCCTTGGAGTAGGAGCCCTTGATGGAAGTCAACGAGATTTGGTACGATCGAGAATAGGCTGGGATCTGCCGAGATCATCCTGGATTCAGGTTGTCGATTGGAGGTGCCTCATCTCAGTAGTAGCCTCCAGCTCATGGTGGACAGTTCATCCAGCCACAGCAGTAGCCCCATTTCCCTCAGCAGAAGCAACATCAACATTACCAGTTGGGTCCTCGTCCCTACTAGCAGGGACATCGGTAGAGGCAGCACCAGCAGTATCCTCAGTAGTATTCTCAACCTGCCCCTCATCAGTTCCAATAGTAGCCTCATTTTGAGAGAGGCAACCTGTCCAGTTTTCATGGGCCAGCCTATGAGAACCTAGTACTCGATGATCTATTCCGCCTACTTTCCGAACAATAGGCATCCTTTAGGGGGAGATGGATGAGTTTCGCCAGGAGATGAGGGAGATCATTAAGGGCAAGGCCCCCATACCAACTTAGATTAAGCCCAATCCGGACAACTTGAAAATAAAATATGAGTAGGTACAATTTATAAAGACCACCACTTCTAATGATTTATTGGGAGACATTACTTCATATACGTTTGATGTTGACTTTCTTACACTTAGGCTTTGTTTGGTTGCAGGGTTGGGTTGGGGTACACCGGTGTACTCCGCCTTCCAACCCTCCCAACCCTCCTCAAAGTTTACTATTCATAGGAATACCCCAACCCAACCCAGTAACCAAACGAAGCCTTAGGAGCGGTAGGAAGCCAGCCGGCAGTGCCTCATTTGAGTGATGACACCACGAGGATGCAGGAGCGCTAGACGAGGAGGATAGCAGTGCCGATGCCGCTAAGGATGATGATGGTGGTGGTACCAATGCCACCAAGGACGTTAATGCAACCAACGGTACTGAGGCCGTCGCTTCTCTAGATGCAGAGAGTGACACTGATGCCACTAGAGTTCCAGATGCTGAGCCAGAGTGCAATGCTGATGCTGCAGTTTCTGATGTTGTGGGTGGTACTGAGGCCACCCCTTCTATTACAACAATGTTTTCTCCAGTTTTTGTACCTCGTGACTATACTAAAAATTCCAAAAAAATAATAAAGGAAAGGTTTCTTCATCTTCGAGTCCATTTGTGATGCTTGATAATATTTGTATGGATCCCATTCCCTCTCAACAACAGGAACCTCTTCTCAGCCCTCTATCTGAGGAGGGCCCAGCCATCCCCTTCCCCCAAGCACCCCACTTGGCTTAGGGGAATAAAAAAGGTTCAGAAAAAGAGCAGCTACTAGATTCAGTCAGCAGATGATTGATAGATTCCATATCTAGCTGGCTCTACAGGAAGCACTTGAGAACATCCCTCTCTTCCAGAAGAACTTAAGAGAGAAGACTACTATCCACACGAAGAATATGAACCACTAGGCAGAGATCCATGTGCTGACCCATGCCACTTGATTTGCCATCCAGAACCGTCTGCCAACCAAGAGGCCAGATGCAGGAGCTCCCTATGTCAGATGCCATATTCATGAGCAGAGGTTCAACCATACTCTATCAGGCAGTGGCTCTTCTATCAACCTCCTTCCCACAGCCTTACTACATCAATTTGAGTTTGTTCCACTTCGATATAGCAGAACAATCCTTCAGCTTACTAATAGATCTGTCAAGAGGCCGAAGGGGTTGTTGAAGGACATGGTCGTCACAATTCAAGACCTGAAACTCCCCGTGGACTTTGTTGTGTTGAACATGGAGATCCCCGAATCTGTGACTGATACCTCCATCATTTTTGGATGACAATTCTTGGCCACAGCTAAGGCTGTATCCGACCATAATAGTGTGAAGTTGTACTTTCGTGTTGAGGGTGAGAATATACAAATAGAGACGATAGACGAGACCAGAGCATGAGATTCAGCTTTCTCAGAGTAGTGCAGTGACAAAGAGCAGATGGCAGAGGTAGAGAGAGATGTCCACTAGGAGTGCGAGCGACTTTGTGATCACTGATGATGAAGCCGCTTGGTCTGACCCTATTTCACGAGCCCTTATCTCACCTTCAGATTCCATAAATTCACAGATTCTAGCATAGGAGAGTTTGGAGAGCACACTCTTGACAGATGACGCATTCGAGGCTGCAGATCGTGTTAAGGATAGCGAGGCAGAGTATATTCTTGTGATTCTGATTCTGATCCCTCGGATTCAGACATAGATTGGACTGAGTTTGATTATTTGATACCTTGCCTGATTTCCACAGAGCCAGCAGCTAGGGTGGAGACCTTGCCAGCACTGAGTACATATACATCAGCATGGCCATCTTCACTAGTTTTGCACGACCAGCGAGAGTTCTCTCATTCAGATCTGGTTGCATTTACTCAGACCTTTCAAAGGCCAGATTTACCAGCTCCCAATTGTCCTGAATTGAAGCTTTTGCCATAGTCACTGAAGTATAGATTCCTTGTGGGTGAGCAGGATATGTACCCAATCATTATCTCAGTCGATTTGATTGGAGAACAAGAATCTCGTCTCATGGAGGTTCTTGAAAGGAACCACAAGGCAATAAGATGGAGTATAGCTAATCTCCAAGGGATAAGTTTGGTTCTGTGCTCCCACCATATCTATCTCGAAGAGGATGCCAAGCTGTCGCGTGAGTTCCAGCGACGGTTGAACCCGAATCTTCAAGAGGTAGTCATGAAGGAAATATCGAAATGGTGGTGCCGATTTTATCAACTCCATCTCCGACTCCAAATGGGTTAGTACATTACATCTAGTGCCCTAGAAGATGGGCATCACTACAGTTGTGAGTGAGTCTATAAAGAAGATAGCTACCCGGGTACCCACTTCTTGGAGGGTCTATGTGGACTATAGACAATTGAATCAGACCACCAAGAAGGATCATTTTCCGCTGCCTTTTATTGATCAGATTATAGAGAGGCTAGCTGGGAAGAGTCACTACTGCTTTCTTGACGGGTACTCCAGATACAATCAGGTGTCCATAGCGCCTGAGGACCATGATAAAACGACATTCACTTATCTGTTTGGGATTTATGCTTTCAGACGGATGCCCGTCAGTCTATGTAATGCCCCAATGACATTACAAAGGTGCATGTTATACATATTCTCGGACATGGTGGGTGACTATTTAAAGGTCTTCATGGATGACTTTTCGATCTACGACGATGAGCTTGATGCTTGTCTTGACTGCCTAGATCGAGTTCTTCAGCGCTGCATAGAGGTCAATCTTGTTCTATCTTGGGAGAAGAACCACTTCATGGCAACTCAGGGGATGGTGCTTGGTCATATCATATCCAACAAGGGCATGGAGGTTGATCTGGCCAAGGTGGATATCATAAGGAAACTCAATCCACCTTCTAACTTGTGACAGTTACAGTCTTTTCTGTGGCATGTCGGTTTCTACTAACGTTTCATTCATGACTTCAACAGGATTGCCCCACCGTAACTGATCTGCTGACAAAAGACACCGATTTCATTGTAGATGATAAGTGTCTTACGTCATTTGAGACGTTCAAGAGCTTAGTTGTTGAGGCTATTGTCCTTCAGCTGCAGTATTGGTCCCTTCCATTCGAGATCATGACGGATGCCTCTGATTTTACCGTAGGGGCCGTGCTAGGACAGAGGAGGGATGTAGTACCATTTGACATTCACTACGCTAGACGTACATTGGATGCCGCTCAGCGGAACTATACTCTTACATAGAAAGAGATGCTAGTCGTAGTTGTCACCTTGGACAAATATTGATCATATATTCTTGGATCCAAAGTGACTATCTTTATAGATCATACCACCATCAGGTACCTTATGGCAAAGAAGGATGCCAAAGAGAGACTGACTAGATGGATCCTTCTACTCCAGGAGTTTGATATTGAGATTAAGTATAAACTTAGAGTCAAGAATGTGGTGGAAGATCATCTCTCTCATTTGAAAATCTTGAGGAATCCAAGCAGATTGATCCTATTTTAGAGACCTTCCAAGACGAGGTGATCCTTGCTATCGCCTCTCTCAAGTGGTACGCCGAAATTGTGAACTATCTTGCTTCCAAGAAAATTCCACAAGGTTGGCCTAGGCGGCGACTTGAGACCTTCCTTGCGAAGGCTAAGTTCTACCACTGGGAGGATCCCATCCTTTATCACGAAGGAGGGGAGAGCATCTGGCATCAGTGCATTCCTCAAGAGGAGTACTACAGTGTCCTCACATACTAATGCAATCTTGAAGCATGAGGGCATCATTCTGGGAGGAGAACAACACAAAAAGTGCTCCAATCTGGCTTATGGTGGCCTACCATCTTCAAGGATTCTGATGAATTTGAGAAGAGGTGTACTGACCGTCAGAGGACATGCAGTTGTGGACTTCGTGATATGATGCTGATGTAGCCCATTCACTTCTGTGAGATTTTTGACGTATGGGGCATCGATTTCATGGGTCCATTCCCTAAGAGTTAGGGATTTGAGTACATTCTGTTACTTGTGGATTATGTGAGTCGTTGGGTTGAGGCCATACCATCCTGAACCACAAATGATAAGACTATTTGCAAATTTTTGAGGAAAAATATAATTTCACAGTTTGAGATGCCTAGAGGATTGATATCTGATGGGGGTCTCACTTTATCATCAACAAGGTAAAGGCCCTTGCCAGCGAGTTCAGCATTGACCATCGAGTTGCTACTTCATATCATCCTTAGACCAATGGCCTTGCTGAAGTATCGAACATGCAAATCAAGACGATATTGTAGAAGGTAGTCCTCCCAGACCGAAAGGATTGGTCACAACTTTTGAACTCAGTCTTGTGGGCATATCGGACTTCCTTCAAGACTCCTTTGGGTACATCTCACTTTTGTCTCGTTTATGGCAAGCCTTTCCATTTACCCGTTGATATCAAACATAAGTCGTTGTGAGCTGTCACTGATATAATATTGGATTTAGAGAGTATAGGAGATCAGAGAAATGCATAAATGGCCGCCCTGGAGGAGCTTAGAGACACAACCTTCTCAAGCAGCCTACAGTATAAGGAGCAAGTGAAGATATGGCATGATTCTCATATCAACCATAAATAGTTTGGGCCTGATTAGAGAGTACAGTTGTTTGATGCCAGGATTAGATTATTTCCAAGCAAATTGCATAGTAAGTGGAAAGGACCATACCTGGTCCGAAAGGTTCATGACAATGGTAGTATCGACATATCTAAAACTTCATGTGAGTCCACCTTTCATATTAATGGTTAGCACCTCAAACCATATCTAGATCATGAGTCACTGATCGTTGACATCGCCCCGATCCATTTTGCATGAGATGTGGTCTTTGACTCACATCAGTTGCACCTCATGCCTGATTACCACCGTATTCCATCGTGTATAGATCTAGATGTCTATATCATCTCATTCTTTAGTCTAACACCCCATCTGCATCTTGTGATTATGCTAGACTTAGGGTGTAGTTTACCCTAAGTATGGGGAGGGTGTCAGACATCTGATTATTCTGTTGATTCGTTTTACCCCTGTTTTGCTGCCTATACTTAGGGATATCTTACCCTAAGTATAGGGGAGGTGAACCATGTACATTCTCTCACTTGGTTGTTCCTTTGTATACAATATGCTATACTTAGGATTACTTGATCCTAAGTATAGGGGGAATCACCGAGCCCTCTTCACTCTATTTTTTTAGTTGTATTCGTCGTTGTAATATAGCATTACTTTCACTTCCTTATACTAAGCACGAGTTATGTCTTCTTCATTACTCTTTGTTCACTCTGAGTACATAGTTCGAGCTACGTATAGGGGGCGTCGTATATATCACATATATAATTTAGCCATAACTCGTACTTTGAGTGAGTGTGTTAATAAATAAACTGGATAAAATCCTTTAGTTAAAAATCTCAAAAATTTCAAAAATTTTCTTGTACATAAAAAGCTACTTCTAAAAATTATTTTTGTAAAAATGTTTGTAAAAATATTTTTCTTGTAAAATGTTTGTAAATATTTTTGTATAAAAATTATGTATATAGTACAAAATTTTTGAAACATGTTTGAAAACTAAAAGTTTGCAAAAACCCTTGTGTAAATGTATGTAAATAGTTTGCAAAACTTCTGCATTCATGCATACATTCAAACATTTTTCGAACATTTTGCACATTTTCAAAAACCTTGCATAAAAAGATTTTGGTAAATATTTCCGAATCATAGTTGACATTTAAACTAGCCTGTAATTAAATTGGAAAATGGAGCTAGGGTAAGGCCTTAATCCACCTAATTCTAAGAGGAACCTTGTAGGATTTAGGATTAAGACTTTTCAGGTCCATTGGTGACTTAATTCTTTGAGTCCACTAGGCTATGATCACATGTCATCTTGATGAGCCTAAGTAGAACATTTAACAACGCATACATGACTCTCATAGACAATGGCTTTACTTGCACAGGCTCCTTACACATAGCTCTCTATGGATGAGGTGGTGAGGAAGGAGTTTCCTTTGGCTTGGGATAGCATACGAGGGTAGTACTTTTAGGAGGAACCTCTCGTCTTCCTTTAGGGAATGAAGTGCGCCTCAACTTGGTCTGGTGGTGTTAAGGTCTAAAGACAGGAGTTGTGGGTTGCAATAAAGCTTAAAAAGATAGATAGTCTATTGGCTCAAGAGGAAAAAGTCCTTATGTATATATACTACACCATGTAGATATGTTGTACATATGCACATCCAAAAAAATGTGCAAAAGAAAGAAGAACTCCAAAAAAGTGGCAGGTCTGATAGAAAATAAAATACCTGCAGGAGTGTGTATAATCAAATAAAGCAAAGTCATGTTACACCTGCTCATCTCATGAAGCTTGTAGCAAGAGACTTAGCTACACTGGTTAGGCTCCTAGGGATACATGGCTAAACTGGTCATGGTCCATTCTCTTCTTTCTCCTCTTCCTGAGTCGGTTGAACTTGAACTTAGAAGGGACTACCCCGCTCCTCGAGGAAAGAGCTGCTGGACTAGGGCATTAGAGTTACCATGTTAAGGGGTGTTGTTTCTTGGTCATTTCTAAGGTGGGGAGATACATATCACATACATTGTACAAGAAAAGATTCAGGGTCATTAGAGTTTGCGTATGTAGACTTGTTCTAATCTGGATTATTAAGGAATCTTGACATAGATTGGTGGAACTTAGAGGTTGTTGAGTCTTAAGCCTAGGTCCAAATAAGGTTTTGAAAAACTAATAATCCAAAGGTCTAACTGAGCTCTACACTTCAATTTAATGAAGACAAGTTTAATAATCAACCTTGATTCTCTTTCTTTTTCTTTTCTTCTCTTTTTCACTTCTTTTTCAAATAAATGTTTGCTAAGGGACTAGTAAAGGTAAAGTATATGGGGGGTGATGAATCCAAGTTTCTCACTCTTTATTCTTTTATTTTAGCTATTTATATCTTAGCAAAGCATCATGTGAATAAGTGTAAATACAATAAGTTAGAATTTGGCACGCATATGTTAGCAGTAAATATTTAGCATGTTAAAAGAATAAAGGAAAAGAAAAATCAGGAAAGTATTTAGAATAAATACAGAGTGACTCAAACCTCAAGAGAAGGTCAAACCTTGACCTGATCGCCAAATAAAATAAGTAGAGAGAGATATGGCCTACTCTATACTGTATATATAGCACTTATATCTGTAAATAATTATTTTTGACAAAAAAATAATTTATTCTGTTTACCTCCTTGTATTCTTTCTTAAAAAGTAAATGAAAATAAAATAAAAAATCAGAAAAATAAAACAATAATCATCTCTCACTTGGACAAAATACATGTATACATACACAATTCTTTATTAGATACATGGAAATAACTAATAACAATAAAATAAAAATTATTTTAGACTCCTATAAATATGTTGTAAATAGATAAAATAAAAATGGGGGTATTTTTGTAAAAATAGGAAAATAAAAATAATCGTACAAAATACATAGGTATATTATATCTGTATACATTACTATATATTGTATATACCCCAAATTATTTTTTGTAAAAACAATTAAAATGACATAAAAATTCCTTGAAAAATAAAAACATTTCTTTTTTAGAAACCTTTTGATATAAAATCATTTATTATTTTTTATTGAATTTGTAAATATTTGTACATTCGAATTTTTTGAATGGTCCGGGTCATTTTGTTGACTTGGGTCAACGCCTTCTTCCAAGCTTGACCCGACCAGACCATGTTCTCCCGACCAATTTCTCCCAATTTTCACAATCAGGTCATGCAATCCCTTGCCCCGATTCTTTGTCCGTGGCCTCTCCTTGGATCCACGACCTTCATGGATCCCTAGGAAGGTGTGGACTTCCTAGGGTTGCATGCCTTCGCTCGAGTCTTCCATCCTCCTAGGAATCCTATAAATCATCTTTTCCACATCCACTACGGCTCAACTCGTTCCTTACCTCTACTTCCACCCCCAGCGACCTCAGGTTGAGTGACAGTTGCTGGAGGAGCCCCTCGGAGTGAAGTTTGGTGGTCAGGAGACGTATCTCAGCCTCGTGGCCGGCGTGCGCCGCTGCGACAGGCCTTCTAGCCTTTCACATCTCTGTCGAGACCACAACCTCGCTTACAACCTTCACCTGAAGCTCTAGAGTTCATCTCGACCTTCAGTTACCCCTCATTTTCCATTCATTTCTCTATTAGATACATTTACCCCCATTCAGCACCATCGCATGATCACTTGCTCCGACCTTTGGGTCGAAGCCCCGTCAGTGGCATCCACCCGTTCCGATCAACTCTCCGTATTTGCCTCCACCTTGGTCTGCAGTCTGATCACCCTTAGGATTGACCATTAGGTCGAAATTGAGGCCCGGATCTCCTCTACCACTTTTGCCGGAGATCGAACCCTGCCACACCATCACTTCTTTCCGTGTTTGCTCAAATAACCCCGACCGGAGCTTCTCCCCGAGTCGAGCTTGCCTTCGCAATGCACGTAGGGATTCCAGTTCCAATCTCCAGAGGGTCTGTCGGAGTGCTTTAGGTCCACCTTCTCTGCCACGCACATCCAACCGGTAGCTGCCCCATCAGACCCATCCATTCGATGCGGGTGACTTCCACGATCATGTTGGACCCTTCTGATCGCTCATCAGAGTCAAGGATTCCATCTGAGACTCGGGTGAAGTTTGTCGCGGTCCTTTTCTTTCGGACCCCCTCAACAACATTGGATTGGCCCACCTCTTCCAGATATGATCCTAGCCATCAACTAGTGCAACCTTTTGGCCGTTGCATCTTACGCGTGATGCATCTGCACCCCACGTTCCCCGACATTCTCTGGGACGTCAGATTTGACACAGTAGAAGATCCGCACTGCACGTCCTCGTGCCACCAGAGCATGCCACGTGTCCCCCATGCGCATCACACGCACCCGTCGAGGGTATTTTACATTTGCTTCCCTGTAGTTTTTATGCTTTATTTGTTAGTTTGTTAAATAAAGTTGTAGTTCAAGCTATTTGCACGTTAGTCCTTTATATTTACAGTATTTGCACTTTAGTCCTTCGAGCCTATATACACGTGCACACCTACATGCTTTTGTGTTGTTTTTGCAAGAACTGTCCTGCACTTTCTGAGGCTATGGTTTTAATGAAATATTTCCTACATTTGCAATTATACCCTTGTGCATTATTTAATGAGCATGTTTGTTTATTTTGTTGACTTTTTGCACTAATGCCCCTGAATTCTTTGTATGCGTTAATATTTAGTCTGGAAACTTTAGGATAATTGTGATTAGGTCCCTACAATCTGTGTGTATTGTTTTTAATTAAATAATTATTAAATCGACTCCAAATTTTCCATGAAAATTACCCTTAACTCCTGTTAACATGTAAAATTTTTGGTAATTTTTGTTACTTGATTTTTGTTTTATTATATATTTTTTAAAAATAAAAAACACTTAAAAACATGTCTGTCTATTTTATAAAATACCAAAAAATATAAAAATATCCTCAAAATTTCCATAAAAATTTGTGTGTCTTTGTTTTAGTGTATTCTTGCTTTGGTCTAATTTTTGTTGCATTATCTGCAATAAAAACCCTAAAAATCACAATAGACTAAGAATCTTATAAAATCGTTAAAAATTATACAAAAAGGAAAAAAAATGAGATTTTAGTTATTGTAGTTAGGTATTTTTGTCTACTTTGTCATAAAAATTGCAATCCAGACAAGTAGGCACTTTTGATATTTTAAATTTTCCCTATAGTCTAGACTGTATATTGCATTATTATTTTGTGTTTGTTTCATTTTTATAAAATCGTATAAAAATAAAAAAATACCCGAAATCACCGAAAACATCTTCATATTTGCAAAATATATAAATATTTTTATTTCTGATTTTGTAGTATTTCCAGGCCTAATAAAATTTGTTGGAACTTGTTTTTGCCTTATCTTCATGTTTGCTTTCCTATTAGAAAATATAAAAAATGAAAATTAAAAACTACAAAAATATGTTTTTATTTCATCTGATTGTCGACTACTTCATTCATTTCTGTGCTTCTTGTGTTCGACCCTGGTCACTATACCAGGTTAATTAAATAGCAGAGACCACTACATTGATTTTCGTGCTTGAGTGTTTTAATTGTGGTCTTGATTTTCTTGATTGACTGAGCCTTTCCCTTGGATATTACTTAACCCAAGTTGCCTTGGCCCGTCATCAGATAACCTAGCATTAGAGTATCTTTCTAGTCTGATGGCCAACCAGTAGGTCACGTTTAGGCAAGAGATGGATGAATTCATACTTCATATCACCGAGATGGTTAAAGGGAAGTCCACCATTTGTACTCAGATAGAGCCAAATCTAAATAATCTGAAGAGGAAGTAAGAGAAGGTACACTTGATTGAGCCTACACTTCGGTCACAGGTATTCCCAGATGATTACCTTTATTGTGTTGATGTTGATTTCATTTCTTTTAGGAGCAGTAGATTACTAGTAGGTGGATACTCAATTTGGCATGATATGGATGCACTTGATGATATCGATGAGATAGTTGGGCATGATGACGATGGTGGTGATGCTGATTCCGCATTTCACTTTAAGGATGTTGATGGTGGTATGCCACCAAGACTGATGAGAAGTAGCCAGAGTCTTTTGTTGATGCCACTGCTTTACCATTCTTTGTATATAGTGAAGATGATGGAAAATCAGAAAAAAATGAACAAAGGAGAAAACCCAAAAGAAGAATACAGACAAGGTTTTCGTTTCTATTATAGATCATGATCTTTTTGATGTTGACTCACATGGAGCAAATACCAATTTCACAAAAAATATAGTTCTTATGTTCGTCATGGTGTACTTATTGGTGGGGACAATGTACATATTCCTTTTCCTCAAGCACTCAACAAAGGAAAAGGACAAAAAAATAAAATCCCAAAAAGACTCAGATGTTGTACATGATGGAAGTTTTGCTCAATAAACTCACCATCCATCTTACTCTTTCGGAAGCCTTGGCACACAACCCTCTTCTACAAAAAAAAGGACTCAAGGAGAGAACTATATTCGTAGAAAGAAGAGGCAACACAATCATTGTTATGATATTCATGTGTTGACCAAGGAGACTTGTCATGTCGTCCAGAATCGTCTTCCAGCCAAGCAATCAGACACGAGACCATCATATGTCAGATGTGATATTTTAGAATAGACTTTTGATCGTACTCTACTAGATAATGCATCGTCGATCATTCTTCTTCCATCTTCTTTACTCGGCAAGTTCGAGTTTGGACCTCTTCGATAAAGCAGGACGGTCTTGTAGTTTGCTCATAGATCGATCAAGAAGCCAAAGGGATTGATTGAGGATGTTATCGTCACTATTTAAGGTTTGTAATTCCTCGTGGACTTCATTGTGTTGGACATGGCGATCCCTGAATGTGTGGTTGATACCTCGATCATATTAGGACGACTTTTTCTGGCGACAACAAAGGTTGTTTCGGATTATGGTATCGCGAAGGTTACTTTCACGTCCTGTACTAGAGTATACATATAGAGACGATCCAGGACCTCAGAGCCAGATCAATAGAGTTAGAGCGAGCATCTGATGATGACCCAGATAGTCACTGGGTCTGTGATTTTGAGTAGACAAATGATGAGGCAATTTGGGTTGAGACGAGTACACGATCTTTCATCGTACTTTTAGAAGAGTCTTGGTTTCATATAATAGATGATGGGAGATTGGATAGCATAGTCTTGGAACTAATTAGTGACAGGATGGGTAGATATGATTCTGGTACCTTTGCAGTTGTGATGAGATTTTTGATCCCTCCGAGTCAAAAGTGAATGTCAAGTAGCAGTGTCATGACGAGTTCCTGACTTTCATAGATCATTTATCTAATAGGGAGGACGAGATAGATCAATTCTATTAGTTACCTGATGATGAGTCTCCAGTTCAGTCAAATTCAGAGGATGTTGATTGGAAGTGCTTTGCTGAGTTTCTTTCACTTCAAACTTCTTTTATTGAGCCTACAACCATCCTGGAGAACAAGTGAGTGCAACATAGTCAGTTATCAAATGAGCAGTCTCCAGATTAGTCAGATCCAAAGTAGGATGAGCTTGCACACACAGACTTGGTAGCCTATACCCAGACCCTCACTAGTCCAGCCCTTCCTATTCCTTCTCCCCCAGATCTCAAGTCGTGACCTTAGAGCATGAAATATTGATTCCTTACTGGAGAGACCACAATATTTCTGGTCATAATCACGTCTAATCTGACCGAAGATCAAGGATCTCGTCTAATGGATATTCTTGAAAAGAATCGCAAGGAAATCAAGTGGTCACTAGCAGATCTCCACGGGATTCGTCCGGCCATGTGCTCCCACCATATTTTTCTAGAGGATGATGCCAAACCATCTCGTCAGTTTCAGTGTAGGCTGAACCCGAATCTTTGAGAGTTGGTTATGAAGGAAATATCCAAGTGGCGGAGTGATGAATCCCTGATTCTCACTCTTTATTCTTTTATTTTACCTATTTATCTTGGCAAATCATCATGTAGATAAATATAAATACAATAAGTTAGCGTTATACCTGCATTTTTTAATATTGCATAATTAGCATGTATTTATGTAAAAATAAAAGAATAAAGGAAAAGAAAAAGGAAGGAGCTATTTAGAATAAATACAGAGTGACCCGAACCTGAGAGAAGGTCAAGCATTGGCCTGATCGCCAAATAAAAAAGTAGAGGGAAATAAGGCCTATTCTATATTGTACAGATTATGTATGTAATTAAATAATTATTTTTCGATAAAATAAAAATAAGGTGTTATTTTTACCTCCTTGTATATAGTCCTAACAATAAAACAAAATCAGAAAAATAAAACAAAATAAAATAGAAATTCTCTCTCACTTGTGCAAAATACATGTATATATGCTTCATTCCCTATTTATTATATACATGTATATAAATAAAAAAATAAAATAAAAATTATTTCATACTCCAAAAACTATGTTAAAATAAACAAATATAAAAAATGGGGTATTTGTGTAAAAATAACAAAATAAAAATAATTTTACAAAATACAGAAGTATATTTGACCTATATATAATATATGATAATGTATAAAGATAACTATTTTTCTTAAAAAAATAAAAATCACAGAAAAATATTTTGAAAAATAACAAATATTTTAAATTTTTACACTTTTTATTTAAAATCATTTCTTATTTTCTATTTAATTTGTAAGTATTTTGTACATTCTAATTCTCTGATTGGTCCATGTCATTTTGTTGACCCAGGTCCACGCCCTCTTCCAAGGCTTGACCCGACTTGACCTCATCGCAGGACCGATTTCTACCTATTTTCCCGATCGGGTCATGCATCCCCTCGCCCCGATTCTTCGCCCGTAGTTTCCCCTTGGATCCAAGACCCTCGCAGATCCCTAGGAAGGTGTGGATCTTCCTAGGATTACGCGCCCTTACCTGATTCCTCCAACCTCATGGGAACCCTATAAAGTCTCTTCATTTCCTCCCAGGAGCGGCAGCTCGTGCCTCGCGCCTCCCTTCTTCCCTAGCCCCCTCTGGTTGAGTGACGGCTTCCCGAGGGACCCTTTGGAGCAAAGCTAGTCGGAGCCCCGTTTTCCACATCCATCTGCTTCGATCGAACCCCTGACGCACTCTCCACCTTACACCGCAACTTGATCATCCTTAGCTTCGATCTTCAGGTCGAGATTATGGCCTAGATCTCTTTTACCACCTTCACCAGAGATCAACCCCTGCCCGGCATCGCTTCTTTACCATTTCGTCTAAATAACCTTCGACCAGAGCTTCACCCCAAATCAAGCTATCCTTTGCAGGTGTTCGCGTACGGTGGGAGCCTTCGTTCTATCCTCTAGAGGGTTCGTCGAAGCATCTCAAGGCCACCTTCTCCGTCACGCTCATCTGGTCCTCGACTTCTCATCAGACCCGTTCAGTCGATGTGGAGGACCTCCACGATCATTCTCGCACCTCCCGATCGACCATCTGAGCTGAGGATCACCTCCTTAGCTCTGGTGAAACTCGCCTCGATGTTATTCATCCCGACCCTCTCGAAACTATTGGATCGGTCGTCCTCCTCTAGATAGCATCCATGCCGCCACACTCCCATCTGCTCCGACCAGCTGGTCGGAGCCCCGTTTTCCACATCCATCCGCTTCGATCGAATCCCTGACACACCCTCCACCTCGCACTGCAACCTGATCATCCTGAGCTTAGATGTTCAGGTTGAGATTAGGGCCTAGATCACCTCTACGACCTTCGCCGGAGATCAATCCCCGCCCCACGTCGCTTCTTTACCTTTTTATCCGAATACCCTTTGACCATAGTCACCTTGAGTCAAGCCATCCTTTACAGGTGTTCACGTATGTTGGGATCCTTCATTTTATGCTCCAGAGGGTTTGCCGGAGTAGCTCTAGGTCACCTTCTCTGTCACGCTCATCCTGTCGTCAGCCTTTTTATTAGACCTGTTCAATCAACGCAGAGGAACTTCACGATCATTCCCGCGACTCCCGATCGACCATCTGAGTTGAGGATCAGCTCTTTAGCTCGGGTGAAACTTGCCTTGACGTTGTTCATCCAGGCCCTCTCAGCACCATTGTATCGACCATCCTCCTCCAGATCGCATCCATGTCGCCGACGACAGCAGCCTTCCGGGCCATTAGATCGTAGCTCTGATACATCTAGACCCCATGTCCTCAACAGTTTCTAAGGCATCAGATCTGATACCTGTCGCATGTCGACGTGCTGTCAGTGGCCACCACGTATCCGTCATGCGCACCGCATGCACCTGCAAGGGTATATTTCATTATTTACCCTGCACTTTTATGCTTTATATTTTAGATTGTTAAATAAAGTTGTCATTCAGACTATTTGCATATGAGTCCCAAATGTTTCTAGTATTTGCACTTTAGTCCTCCCAGATTGAATGTACGTGCATAATTACGTGCCCTTTGGCATTTTTGCATATTCTATTCTAGACTTCTTGATTGTTAATATTTGAATGAAATATTTTCTGGATTTGCACTTATGCCCATATGAACGATTTATTGAGCATATGTATTATTTCCTAGAAATTTTGCATTGATGCCCTTGGACTTCATATGCATGTTATTGCTTAGTCTGGAAACTTAGAATATTAGCAAATATGTCCCTATAACCTGTGTGCTTTGTTTTAAATCAAATAATTATCAAATTTACTCCAAAAACTCCCTAAAACTTACCACTACCTCCTGTTACTGTGTAATATTTTTGGTAATTTTTGTGATAGAATTTGATCTTATTTGATGTTTTCTAAAAATAAAAATCCCTAAAAACATGTATGTCTAGTTCATAAAATACCAAAAAACATTAAAATACATCTAAAAATTCTATACAAATTTCTATGTGTTGTTTTTAGTGTATTTTCACTTCAGTACTATTTTTGTTCCATTATCCCTTATAAAAACCCTAAAAATCACGAAAGACAAAAAATCGCATCAAAACTCTTAAAAATTCTAGAAAACTCAAAAAAATTAGAATTCCAGTTCCTGCCATTAGGCCTTTTCTCTACTTTTTCATAAAATAGCCTCCAGACCTTTTAGGAAATTTTAGCATTTTAATTTTGCCTTTGGTCACGGCTGAACAATGTCCCCAATTTTGTGTTTTTTTAATTTTTTAGAAATATATAAAAATAAAAAAACTTTTGGAAAATTACCAAAAACACTTCCATATTTTAAATATATAGATGTATTTCTATTTCAAATTTTTGAGCATTTTTAGTCTTAATGAAAATAGTTGAAGTGTGATTTCCATTATCCTTTCTTCATTTTCTTATTAAAAAAATATAAAAAAAATTACGAATTAAAAACCACAAAAATACGCCTTTTCTTTTTTGATTTCTCGATTACTTCGCAGGCTTCTCTCTTGCTTCGCTAAACCAGGTTAAATAAATAGTGGAGACCGCTACATTTGGTTTTGTGCTTTGAGTGTTTCATTTATGTTCTTTGTTTTCTTTTTGAGTCCGGGGTCGGGTGGTTGAGGTTGCAACAACCTTTGATATCACTTAGCCTTGATTGCATGACCTCTCATCACAATGGCGCCATTGCTGGGGAGCACGACTTCGTAGTCGATTTTTAGGCTTTATATTTTATCTGCTTCTAGCTCTATTCGTTACAACTGCGTTCTGACTCGTTTGTGTTTTTCTTTTTGTGCGAGGAATTACCTAAGGACCGCTTTGGAGGAGACCCGTACTCAAGGAGAAGCAAGAGCAGCTGAGGACTTAGTTATAGCTCACAGAGTAGTTTAGCGTAGTTAGTTCTTTTCATCATATTATTATTATTGTAATAGTACATGGACCTTGGACAATTTTGGACACTTGGCTATATCGAGGTCTGTTTCATCGAGCACCGGTGTGCTCAGGGAACCTCACCATGGTTTTCGCCCATTTTGATTTTATCACTTTTTTTATTTGATTCTCGAAGAATTTGGCCATTAGACTTAGGAATTTCTCTGATTGTGACGTACTTGATTAAGGCCCAAGCCATAATTATTTTCCTGCACTTATAGTTTGTAATTGGACCTTATTAATAAATCATAATAAAAAGTTAGTTTAATCAGACTCGAATCCACGTGCCATAAGGAACCAGATACAGTGCTTGCAGGACCTGTTGTGGCGGGCACCGAGTAGTTCCCAAGATCAGACTCCGGACTTAGTCTAATTCGCTGGCTACATTTCTTCTCGTGTAGAAATTACTTGTCTAAGGTCATTTTCTTCTTGCATCATTTATATTAGTTTACTTTCAGTCTTTCAATTTATGCAAGGATCACCATGCATGTAGAATGCTGGTGACAGATACGCATCTTTTACTTTGCATCTATCATCGTGTTTAATTGTGCATCGGCTTTTTTGACTTCTTCCCTCTGTTTTTGGACTTTAAATAACCAGGAGAATCAAAAAATTCATTAAGAGTTTGTTTTCTTATTGGAAAATACCTAAAAAGGTGATAATCATAAAATTGGAACTGCTAAACACACATGACCTTAAAAGACACTCAACTTAAAAATCTATCTCGGCAAAGCAATCCCCTCGCTGCTTGGTTTGTTTGTGTGAGAGAGTGACCCATACACTATCCTAGAGCCATACCTGAACTCTCGTTAGACTACTGGTCTTGGGGTTATTCGTTCTCCAGTGAGGACCGCTCAGGTTTCCGATAAATTGGGCCGCGATGTCCTTACTAGAGCGAGTTGAACAGGTAGCTTGTAAATGGTCCGCAACTTGTACTGGCTAGGAAAGATCTAACTTTGGGATTGGGCCAGTTTGTTGGGAGCATTGACTTCCTACCAGCTCACTTAATCACTCTGTTAGACTGAATTATCACCTAAATAAAATTGACAAGATCAAAGATCGAACTTTCACGGTCATCGGCTCTCAGTGTTTAGTAGGTGAATTGGGGGTTTGTCTGTTGATCTTGTTTGTTTCCAGATCCCATCCGCCTTTTCTCCAGATCACGATGATGGGCCAATGATCCCTTAGGCAGCCCTTGGCTGCACCGCTTTGGAGCACTCCGCCCCATTCATCTAGGTCGATTCACGAGAGCCCAGACTCGCTCTCCAAACCCGAGTTTGATTCCGTCCTGTTCCCCCTCGACCACCTTTCTACCAGTCCCGAGGTGCTATAGCAGAGACTAGAGCAGATATTTGTTCATTTGACGACACCTATGTTCGGGTCTTTTATCTTTGTAGAGACCCGAGAGATGGCCAATAGCGAGGAGTGACGAGCCGGAAAATCGGCCCTTTAATAGAGTGTTTTTAGAACTCGATAAAGTCATCGCAGCCGGGCTGAGATGGACTCGTCAAAGACCATCTCATTTAGATATACAAATATCAAAATGAGATGGTCGTAATATTTTCTTATTTTACTTGGCAAGAAACCAAGGTCGAACTCAGGGACACGCGCTTCTCTCGTATTAATCAGATTTCTATTTATTTAACTAAGCGTTGAGTCGAAGCAAATGTATAGGTCAAAGTATGCAGACACCACAACACAGTGCATTAAAAATAAATATGCATTTTTTATCCATTTTCATAATGCAAATAAGTGCCATAAAATTCAATGCAAATGATATGCCCTAAATGATCATTACTTAAGCCATAAATTATACGAGTTGAACAAAATCAGTTAATAAAGCAATTTTCATTCATGTAGCAAGTATGCATGAGAGTCAAGGAAACCCGGACACTTAACCAAACAGAGCATCACAGATCATAGTGTCAAAGTGGAAATATAAGCATGCCATAATAAAGATGATGAAAAGAGCTTCAAAATGAAACTGAAATCACCTCAATCGGACATACGAGGCTCAAGATATACAATAAAGAAGACAGGGGCAAAACTGAAAGAAAACATGAAATAAAATTGCAAAATGGTCCCTGGGAGGGACTAAAATGTAATAAAAATAAGAAGAGGGGCCTTCCCTGTAAATTACCCTCACGCACAGGGGTATTTTCGCAAATACAATAACCCGTGAGGGTCAAAGTGCAAAAGTCCCACTGGGCGCCTGGGCTACACGTGATCTGGACCTGTTTGCTATTTGTAGAAATCGGCGGGGCTTCTGCGTAAATTACCCAGGTGGCACGTGTTATGCACGCGCCATCCAGACTCGGAGGGCGGCTCGGGCTTGGCAGAGGCTCGCTGCTGCTTCGGTTTGGCTCGGGATATCCGAGCCTCCAGGCTTGGTGGCCATCAGGCTCGGCGTGGTCTCTGGTTGCGCCACGTGTATCAGGAACTGGATGCAATTTGTGGAAGGTGCGAGGGCGCCAATGCAAAAAGCCCACAGCCACGTGCGTGAAGCACGTGATCTCAGGCTCGGATGGGGGGGCGAGGGTCGGCGCTGCTTCGAGTGGCCGTAGTAGGTGGCTCGAGCCACGTGGTGGCTCGAGCTTGACTCGGGCGAGGCTCGGTTCCATCGAGCCTCCGTGCTCCGGAGTAGTCGACGTGGCCGCTTCAGGGCCGTTGGATCTCCGCCGGGGGGCGAGATCCAACGGTATCTGCTCCATCTTCTCCTTCGTAGGGTGGCGGCGCGATTGGAGCTCCGGCATGAGGCCTGGAGCTCCGCCGCACCTCGCTGCACTCGGTGAAGCTCGGGGAAGATCGCCGATGCTCTGGCGATGAAGGTCTGAGGTCGGAGAAGATGCGGGAGCATCTGGAATGCTCGATCGACACTTGGTCGCCGGAGGCGGAGCTCTAGAACTCAGCTCCGCCCGAAGTCCGGCCAATGACGTAGGTAAACCTGCAATAAGTGGTTAGCGGTGTGTGCGTGCGAGCTGGGGTGCGCGACGGGCCTAAGGGGGCGGAGAAGTGGAGCCCTTTTGTGTGTTCCCCTCCGCCTCCGGCGGAGGAGAATGCCTGGAATGATCGGGGTCGTGAAGGAGGAGGGAGGTGATCGAAAGAGTCGGCGAGGAAGATGGATGGTTGGCGAAGCTAGATGGTGATCATTGGAGCGGGGTAGATTGTATAGAGGCTTAGAAAATTAGGCAAAACCATGAGAAAAACAAGAGGAGATCAGAGGGCTTACCTGACCGGAGATGGAGGTCGGGGCCTGGGCTGGGCGTCGGAGAAGAAGCCCGGGTCTTCGCACGTCGAGGTCGGCTACTCCTCGGAGCTCGAGCAGGGCTGGCGCCTCCGCAGCACCGCCGTGATCGGCGGTGGGTCTCATCGGGGAAGAAGGCCATTGTCGCTCAATCCGAGCTCCTCCCCCTGTCACAGGGAGGAGCTGGAGGGCTAGGCCTCTTCCCCTTGGTCGATGGACGAGGGTGAAAGAGGGATGAGGAGGTGTATTTAAAGGAAGGGGGTGATGGTCCAGGTGCTTGGAGCTGAGGATTGCGAGGGGATTATGGAGCGACTGGAGGAGGGTGGTGGATGGAGGACGTGCACGCAAGGATCGTGGGAGGATTGGCTCGGCCGTGGGGTGGTTAGAGCATAGCGAGGATGACCAGGGCTATGGCTAAAATTAGAGGGGTGGAGGAGGTCTGCGAAGCGGGACGCCCGGTCGGAGCTTGCGGGAGGAAGAAGACGAGGCCTCGGCCGTTGGATCTTGCGATCCAACGGCTGAGAGAAGGGTGTGGAGCGACGATTGAGATAAGATCTGGAGCGGAGCGATCGAAGGGACGCGCTCACGCCACGTGTCGATTTGAGAGAGAGGCGCGAACGGAGGGAGCAGATGCGAAGGAGGTTTGATCAAATGGCTGAAAATAAAAGAAAATCTAGCAGCTCAGATTAGAGAATTTAGGCGTGATCAGATGGTCTTCAAAGCGCCACGTGGCGCACTCCTGGTGAGGCGCAAGCGTGCGGTGATGATGGAGGCGGAGGAATGATCAAACGGTCGAGGAGAAGGCGGGTACGTGGAGAGCAGCCAGTCGTTGGATCAAGAGGGCGATCCGACGGCTGGCAATCGATGCGGAATATACAAGGGAGGCCGGGCCACGTGGCGCCCCCAGATTGGGCCACGTGGCCCAATCAGATTATTGGAAGAGAAATTTTGATTTTTGAGGGCTAATTTGGCCGAATTTGAGAAAACTCAAAACATGAAAGTTGTAGATCTTGATGAGATCTACAAGTTTCATGTTGACTAAAACTAGAGATGAGATCAACTGTAGCCTCCAAATTTTTAAGGGTATCTTTAAGTCTAAAAATACCACTGATTTTTGTTTTGCCATTTTTTGTGGTTTTTAATTTATTTAGGACTCTGTTAATTATAGGACATTAACAGGGTTTTATTGACAAAACTTTAAGCAAGGGGGTTAATTATAGGAAATAAAGATGATGAAACTGAGGTTCATCAAGGAGCGCACAGATGGACAGCCCTAGACCACCACTTATGTATTAGATCAGGGCCCATCAAATACACCCTGTTAGCTTCCTTGGAGATGATGCAGAGACAGGTCAAAGACTAGGGGGCTTTCATTGTATATATGTGCAGAGAGATGGCCAAAATGAGAGCAGACCGCAGAGAACCGAACTGACCAGACGGTGGAGAGATACCAGAGCTCGGAGGAGGAAATGGACCACAGCCAGAGGAGCCACAGGAGCCAGTCCGACTAATGAGATCGATGAGGGAGTTGCATAATCTTGGAGCGACTCTTACATCGTTGGATTCAGCTTCCGACGATTCTGGGAGATTTCAAGCTCCCCACTCAAACGATTCAGTTGTTACCCAAATTCCATGGGCTAGCCACTGAGGAGTCACATCTGCATCTACAAGAATTTGAGATGATCTTTAGCACGGTCCAAGATAGATACGTGGATGAGGCCACCATCAAGATGATGGCTTTTCCGTTCTCCCTAGTAGACAGAGCAACCTACTAGCTGAAGTATTTAGAGAGATATATCAATTTGTGGGAACAACTTTGGACCGAGGACTTGAACACATACTATCCACTCGGTTGGACGAATGTAGCTAGAGCTCTGATCAATAATTTCTCCATGATCCCCCACGAGCAGTTCTATGAGGTGTGGGATTGTTTCCAAGAGCTCATTGACTGATGTCCACATCATGACATATCCAAGCTCAATTTAGTCTAGAGTTTCTTTTATGGGCTGACACCGGAGCTACGGGGGCTTGTGAATGCTTCTTGTGGGGGCTCCTACTTCACCAAGGACGAAGACCAATTCTGGGCCATATATGAGGAGATGGAAGAGAACTACACCGTCATATCCTAGACCCATCTCTACACTCAAGGGAATCCCTCACCCCATGCCATGTCCTATTAGAGGATAGCACAAGTCAATGCATGTCCTTCCACTTTGCACCTATGTATAATGTATTACATGTATATAATATTTGTATACAATTAACTTCCTTATATAAAAATCATCAAAAAATAAAATATCTCACATTAATTAATTAATTTAATTTAATTACGAAAATTGTATTTAGATTTAATTATTTAATTAATTATTTGATTTTATAACATATCATGTATATTAGGTTTGATTTTATACCTTTAATGGCCACCATTAAGGTGGCTAATTGATTTCCATTAATTATTTAATTTATTTGATTTTTTAAATTCCGAATTTCATAATTAGTTAATTAATTAATTAAATTATTTAATTAATTTCACCAATAAAAACATTCCTTAAGTGCAGATACATTCCTTTTTTCATTTTTCTTCTCTTTTTAATGTGCTCCTCCTCATTCTTTCACTCTTAATCAATCTTTGGTGGAGAGGAGCCCGATCTTCGAGAGCATTCTTGTTGAAGAAGGGTGCCTAGCCTCTGAGCCGTCCGATGACAACGCGTCGGCCCTCGTCGAGGCTATCATGGCATTTCCAACCCTAAGGTGAGATCCATTTTATTTCTTGTTGTTTTTCCTAGGTAAAATCGTAGTTTAAATTTTTGCCTCTATTTCATTAATCTTTTGGTATATTAAAAATCATCACAAAAATATTCACAACATGATTCTCGTCCAAATTCGAATTTTTCATCTCACATCTTGATCCCTACATTTCTTTTTCTACCTCGCACAACCTCTCACCTCCGACCACGTATAGTGGTCAGAGACATGGATCTCTCTCTCATCTCGCCGGCATCCGGCCATTCATGCATCCCATTACTGTGTATAAATAAAAAATACATCAAATGGTTTTTAATGCTTATCTGACATTTGTTTTTGCAAGAAAAATTTTAAAAAATAATTTGTCTTCTCTCTAATCTTTATTTTGCAGGTCAAAATATAAAAAATAAAAAATAACTATTACTTATTACTGTTTACATTTCACATTTTAAAAAAACATAAAGAATTTTTTTGCATTTACTGTTTATGTACAAACAAAAAATTATAAAAAAGAAAAACAAAAAAAAGGACAACAGCTGGCGGCAGTGCCGCCCGCCACCGCCGTCAACCACGCCACCCAGCGGCGCCGCCCAGGTCAACCCCGCCGCGCGTACGCGCGCCCTTCGCCAGCGGTGCCCAGCAGTCCAGCTTCTACACTGCACGCTCCTTCAGTTGCACGGCGGATAGGCCGACCTCGCACTCCTCACCACCTCCCACGCCCGCGTTGGGCGCCCTCTAGGCCTGGCGCCGTCCACCCTAACCGCGACCCGTCCGCGTGCAGGCGCCCCCGCGCCCAACGTGCAACCACGCGCGACCTCATGCCGCCTGCATGCACCTTCAGCTGCGCGGCAGCAAGGCCGACCCCACTCCTCCGCACTACATCTCCCCATTCACCCATCGCGCAACCCGCGGCCCAGCCCTGCTCCCGCCGCATACGGCCAGCGCACGGGCCTCCTCCAGAACTCTCCGCGTCGCTGTATCCCTGCCTGAGAAGAAGAGTTGAAGAAGGAGGCGCCCTCCTTGGGTTTTGTTTGAAGAGAACGAAGTACAACTGGAAGCCTTGAAAATAATACAGAAGTTCTCCTGGAGGTTTCAACATTTACAAAAAAACCCACTGCCAGAAATAGCGCATGCAAGGCATGCTCTCCACTAGGTGATTTGCGAATTTCACCTGCAGAATATTTATTGTTATATTTTGATGCAAGAACTTTAACTCATTTGCATTCTGGTCCATGTTCTCCAGGCATTAAAATTGCTTGATCTTTTTGTATGAAATAAATTTTTTTATGCTTCTAAAAATTCTGAAAAAATTCTTTATGCTCTTGCTATGTTCTTTTACATTGTGTAAAATTTTCATCAAATTTTATTGCTTTTGATATATTTAAAAAAATAAAAAATAGTGCAATTTTGTCTGCCCAAAATTGCAAAATTCATAAAATTTCGAACATTCGCAAAAAAATCCAAAAAAATACTGTAGGTGTGTTTTGGTGTATTTTAATTTCTTTCCAATTTTTGTCCATTTTCAATTTATAAAAACAAAAAAATGCAAAAAATGAAAAATCTTAAAAAAATTGTAGAAAGTTTAGAAAATTCTAAAAATTGTGACTTTAATTTATGATTGTAGATATTTATTTCTAGTTTATGTTAAAAGTAATTCGCAGGAGTATTAGGCACTTAAACTATTATTAAGATGCAAAATACTCTCGGTTGTGCACTGTTTACTCTATTTTGCACTGTTTGATTTTTAGAAAATCCCAAAAACATCAGAAAAATCTAAAAAAAGTTATCAAAAACATTTTAAAACATATAAAACACAAAAAAAATTTCTCTATAATTTTTCGAGCATTTTTTATTAGTCTGAAAAATACAAAAATAGTGTGGTGTTGTGCGCTTTTACTCCTTTGTGCCTTATTCGGAAAATAAAAAAAATAAAATTCAAAAACTACTAAAAATTCACTTTTGAAAATTGACTGCATAGTTTTTAAATCATGCTCCTTGTGTTCGACAATGGTTGCTATACCAGGTAAAAAGAATAGTGAAAACCGTTTACATTTGCTCTCATTGATTGCTCTTCTCTCAAGTGGTTTATTTATTTTTCTCGATTGACCGCGCTTGGTGACTTGGGTCACAACGTCCATTATTTATTTACTTAACCCAAATTGTATGGCGTGTCATCAGAATGGCACCATTGCCGGAGAGCACGGCTTTGTAGTCATTTGTCTATTTTGTCTCTCTACATCATAATTGTTTTATGACCTTCTATCTTTGATTTTTGTGCAAGGTACTGCTTGGACGACTTGGAGTTTCTTTTTAGAGGACACACACATGAGGAAGAACAGGGAGGAGAAGAAGATTTTTATTATAGTTGAGAGAACAATAATTGTTGTAATAATTTAGGACTCTAAACTTGTAGGCTTGGATTCAGGGTCTTTTTCGCGAAGTGTTGGTGCACTTGGGGGACCTCACCGCCATTTTCCATGTTTTGATTTCACGCCATAACTTGCTATTTTGATTCTCGTGGTTTTATCCCCTAGACGTAGGATTTTTGATTGATTGTGACGTAATATTCTAAGGTCCAACACCTAATAGAATATCTGTTCCTATAGAATGTAGTTGGACCTTGGATAAAAACTGAATTAAAAATTAGTTTAATTGAATCTGAGACCACATGTTGTGAGGAGTCATATACAACGCTGACGGACCCGTTGTGGTAGGCACTGAATGACTCCAAAGATCGGACTCCGGACTCGATTCTGTTAGCTAACTATTGTTCTTCACGATCAATAGAAGCTGCTTGTTTAAGGGCAATTTCCACATGCATCATATAGCTAGTTTACTTTCAGTATTTAACTTATGCGTGGATCATATTGCATGTAGAGTGCTAGAGTAAGGTACACATTTTCTATCTCTGCATGCATCATCGTATTTGACCGTGCATTGGCTTTTTCAACTTCCTCCCCCTGTTTTTGGACTCAAATTAATCAAAGAGGAAATTAAAAAAGCTCGTTAGGCAGTTGTCTTTGAAAAAAATCCAAAAAAATAGAAAATCAAAAATAAAAAATTGAGACTGCAAATTGAACTTGACCTCTAAAATTAAATGTACTTGACTCATCATTGTTTTGAGAGAGCAATCCCCTCATTGTTTGTGCTTTTATTCGCTCGCGTACACACTAAGGAGTAGTGCCCAAATCCTATTAAAGCCTCCTAACTGTTTGTACAACTTTGTCTTATCACTACACTCCAAAATTGAAAAGATAAAAGACCAAATATCACGGTCTTCACATTGAGTAGAGTTGATGAATTGGGGGTTTGCATTGCATAGTGTATGTCTTTGGTGTGAGTTGGTTACGTTTATCTTCTATCATTAGCAGACATCTTCTGTCTCTATCCCTCCCTCCCTCCCTTCATTTCCCTCTCTTCATGATGGGTCACATTCCATTCCGGCCAGATTTTGCGTCTTTTTATCTTCATGCCCATCATTCCCGCCCACTCTCTTGGGAGGTCGGAACTCCATCGGATTTCCCATTTTCTCCCTACCCACCCTCCCATTCGAGACATGCTGTAGGTGAAGCCCGAGGATACCAGATTGACCAGATACAAAACCTAGGCGATTACCTTGTTGAGATGAGAGTCCAATCCACAGGAGATCAAATGGGGCAGTTGCTTGCTTTAGTTGACTTTAATCATGAGATGATGGATGAGTACACCGATCAAGAAGCACACTCTGCTTCTACATTAAGCCCCTTCGTTCTAGATTTAGAGTTCATTGATCTACTGCCAAAATTTTCAGGGGAAGTGCACGAGGAACCTTATTTGCATATCGATGAGTTTGAGGATATTTGTGGATCACGATCATATTCCGATATCACTTATGAGGACATGATGCTAATTACCTTCCCATTTACACTTCATAGTAAAGCCAAGAGTTGGCACAGACGATTGGGAAGGAAAATTACTACATGGGGAGATTTACGATCATTGTTTTTGCAGAGATTTTACCCCCAGCGTAGAGCAGAGATGATGTAGTCTTGTATTCGTGATTTTTTAGTTGACCCTCAAAAGCCAGTGATAGATTCATGGTTGAGGGTACGTGATCTTTTGAGGTGATTTCCAGATCATGGATTTTCGATTACTGACCTTATCCACATCGCCATGAGGGGGAGGACCGCAGAGCAGATTATATATGTCATTACTTCGTATGGTTGTTCACAACACTGTCCCGACCTGGATTTAGTTGAGACCATCTTGGATTCACTTTCAAACACTCCATCTTCACATGATGATTTATTCGGGACAATACACAAGGGAGAGATGACACCTTATGAGTGTGTGACACATCATGCAGATTCAGACAGTACACACAAATCAGAGGATATGGATGCTACTACTTCTCATTTGATGGATGTGTTGACTACCACTGTGACTTCCGAGAGCCGGACATTGGTCGAATACCCGTTGGATTTACAGCCAGATTTTGAGCCAGTCCCACACTTCCACATTGATGATTCTTGGATTCTAGATCTGCTACTATACCAAGAAATAGAGGAGGATCCCACATCTCAACCATCCTTTGAGTCATTCCAGTATCCATACGCAGTTGATTCAATGTCTATTCTTCAGAACATCTTCTCAGATTTGGAGATATACTTGGACTCATCTCAGCAGAGAGAGCTTGATGAGGGACTGATTTTTTATTTGACAGACCTTGATAGTCCAATATTTGAGGCTTGTGTCCTCCCATTTGATGAGGTTGATACATTTTTGGAGGGCATGATATTTGACAGCATAGATCCCATGTTCCCTGATGATTCGGTATTACTCCCCGAGGATTATCTGCGGGAGGATGCCATGGACCCTGTGTACTCGGTTTCACTTTCTGGGAGTGCATCCGATCTGTCGGATCACGAGACCGAGTATTTTGATATTTTTGATCATGAGATTGAGGTTTCTCTCCTCGACGACCCTCGCGAAGATTACCCGATCTTTGAGATAATCTATGATTTCATTGATTTGTCTACATTATATGCATCGGATATCAGCCTTTCTAGTGAGTCTCCTGATCATGACCTTCTGCACATTTTTGAGATTGTGAGTGACGTGGAGGATTCACCGACAGATCCTTCCTTCTCCACGTTCGACTTCTTTGGCTCTGCCCTTTCACTCCATACAGATCTTGAGCGGACGCTTTCTTTTATGCTATTGGAGCCCGATTTCATCTGCCTGTATCTTTACCCGGTAGCAAACTCCCGCCTGATTGATTACCTGGGTGTCATCACTTACATTGTTGATCTCGTTGTTGTTCTCCCACCGAGACTGCGACGATAATACGGTATTGGACTTACAGATGACGTCATGAACCTCGATACGGTGTTATCCTAACATTTACTCCTAGCTAGGGGCGTAAACTCTAGCGCTTGTTGAGAGGTACCTCAACATCGTTCAAATCTGTATAGATCCATCTATCCATATCAGACATTCTTTCTGTCTCACACCCCATCTTCATCTCCTGATCATTCTATACTTAGGGTGTACATTACCTTAAGTATAGGGGGTGTCAAACTTGTGATTATTTATCTTATTCTTTTTACCTCTGTTTTAGTGCCTGTACTTAGGGATATTTTACTTTTCTATACTGACTTCTATTGATTATATTCTTTTATTCGTCGTTGTAGTATATTATTCTTTTCACTTTTCTATACGTAGCACGAGTTATGTCTTTATTTCCAGCTCTTTAATCACTATGAGGACATAGTTCGAACTAAGTATAGGGGGGTGTCGTATGTATTGTATATATACTTTAGCCATAACTCGTACTTTCATATTTTTAATTTAGCTAAAATACTGTGTAAATACTGGTAACAAAACAATAAAAAGATGCAGAAAGTTCCTCAAATTTTTTTCTTGTACATACTGACTAATAAGTCAGGTTAAAATATTTTGAAAAATATTTTGAAAGTAGTTTGAAATCTATTGAAAATTTTTTTGAAAACTATTTGAAAAATGTTTGAAAAATATTTTGAACCTTTGTAAAAATATTGAGTTTTCTCTTTGTGTGAAATAAAGAGTTTGTAAAACTATTTGTAAATGTTTGGGAAAATGGTTGAAAAATTATTTTGAAAATCTATATAAACTGTTTGAAAAATGTTTGCAAAATGTTTTCAAATGATAGTAAATGATTGCAAAATTATGTGAAAAATTATTTTGGACTATAGTTTTTAAAACTTTTTGTAAAATTATTTTCAAATAATTTTGAGGAATATATGCATCACAAAAAAATTATTAAAAAATTAAAAATTAAAAAATCCAACTATATATATACCTGTATAAATCACTCAAGTTGTAAATCCTTTCTCATCACTCTTGTAAATAATTGACTCACTTATTTGTAAATATGTGTACATAATCCCTAACCCTTATGTATATACTTGTATATATTTCTAACTATTTGAATTAAAAAAACTTTTGCATGTGCATCATTTTTCAAAAATTCATAAAAATTTCAAAATTTTGAAAATTGTTTCACAAAAAGTTTTTTGTTTTCTCTTTGCATTATACATATTATCTTGCATTGACATGTGCATTTTTCAGGATAGTATTGACATTTAAACTAAGTCTGGAATAAATTTGAAGAATGAAGCTTAGTTGGACCTTAATCCATTTAATTTCAGAGGAACCTTATGAGATTTGGAGTTAATTTTCAGGTCCTAGTGACTTAATTCTTTGAGTCGATAAGATTATGTTCACATGTCATCTTGATTAGTCTAATTAGAATATTTAACAACACACACATGATTCTTTCAGACCGTGGCACTATACATGTAGCTCTTCGTGGAGGAGGTAGTGAGGGGGCAAAATATTTTGGCTTGGGGTAGCATACGAGGGTAGTACATCTAGGCGGAACCTCTCGTCCTCCTTTAGGGAGGGCAGTGCGTCTCAACCTCGTTTGGTGATGTTGAGGTCTAAAGACAGGAGCTGTGGGGTTGCAATAATGCTTCAAAAGAGGGATAGTCTACTGGCTCAAGGGAAAAAAACTCCTTATGTACATGTTGCACCTTGTATATATTTTCAAAAAAAGAAAAAAAATAAAAAAATGCAAAATCTCCAAAAGTGGACATGCCTGATTGAAAAGTAAAATGCCTGCTAGAGTGTTTATACACGTGAAAAAAAAACAATAAGAGCTTCAAAGTCAAATATTTGTGAGCTTGCAGCGGGTGACATGGCTACACTGGCCATGCATCCAAGGATAGGTAACTACACTGGTTACCATCCATTCTCTTCTCCATCCCCTCTTCTTTAGCTGGTTGCACTTGAACATAGAAGGGAATAACCCCGCTCCTCGAAGAAAGAGTTGCTAGATCTGGGGATTAGAGTTGCCTTGTTGAGAGAGTCTGTCTTTGTTACTTCTGAGATGAGGAGCTATATTTCACTTACACCGTACAAGTAAGAATTCATAGTCATAAGAATTTGTGTATGTAGACTTGTTTTGATTTGACTGTTGAGGAGACCTACATAGGAGTCTTGTGGAACTTAGAGGTTGTTAGGTTTTAAATCCATTTCCCATTAAAGTTCTGACACACTAATAATCCAAAGGTCCAACAGAGCTCCAGACTACATTTTTATGAAGATAAGTTTAAAAGTCAACATTATTCTAACTTCATTCCTTTTTCTTTTCTTTATTTTTATTTTCACTTATTTTCCAAATAAGTGCCCCGCTAAGGGACTAGCAAAAGTAAAGTATAGGGGAATGATGAATACACGATTCATCGCCTTTATTCTTTTATTTTAGCCTCATTTTCTTAGTCAAACACCTGTAATTATCCACTAATTCCATAATTTTAACATTATGCATGCATTTGTTAAATATGCATTTTTAACACATTTTCCATTCAAAATAAAAGAATAAAGAAGAAAAGAAAAAGAAAAGAAAAATAAAGGATGTGTTTATGCAATAAATAAAAACTGACCCTAACCCCGAGAGAAGGTCAAGACTAGACAAGATCGACCAGGAATAAAGTAGGGGGATATAGGGTCTTCTGTCAAAAATCCAAAAATAATTTGTACATAAATTCCCTGTATATTTGTATAAAACTTGTACTATTTTATTTTTACATAATTTGTCCTCAAAATAAATATTTTTGTAAACAAAAGTTGTAATAAAAATGTGTTGTAAATAATAAAAATATTTTCAAAGTAAAATAGTGTATATATAACTATTAATTAATCACCCTCAGAAAAAGCCACAATGTGATCATTGAAATACCAATTTCAGCTCCATACAAACTCAAATTGAACCAAACTCACTTCCATTGTACTCTAAATTAAATTATCTTTCAAAGGACTGTGATTTCATAATTTTTGGATTATGGTTAAAAAGTCGATTTTCTAGGGTGTTTTGTGCAGTTTTCCCATATACTTGTTGTATATATTTTATTTATATTTATTTTTATACATAATGAATATATTTGTAAATGTTATTTCCATTAAAAATAAAAATATAAAAATATAAAAAATAAATAAAAAAAGGATATAAAAGTTATTTCCTTATTTGCACCTATGTATATTGTATTACATGTACATAATATTTCTATACAATTAACTTCCTTATATATAAATCATTAAAATAATAAAAATATCTCACATTAATTAATTAATTTAATTTAATTACAAAAATTGTTTTTATATTTAATTATTTAATTCATTATTTGATTTTATAACATACCATGTATATTAGATTTTATTTTATACCTTTAATGGCCACCATTTAGGCGGCTAATTGATTTCCATTAATTATTTAATTTATTTAATTACGAATTTTGTAATTAATTAATTTATTTATTTAATTAATGTATTAATTTCACTAACAAAAACATTCCTTAAGTGTAGATACATTCCTTTTTCATTTTTCTTCTCTTTTTAATGGGCTTCTCCTCATTCTTTCACTCCTGATCGATCTTTGGTGGAGAGGAGCCCGATCTCCGAGAGCATTATTGTTGAAGAAGGGTGCCTAGCCTCCGAGTCGTCCGGTGACAGCGCGTCGTCCCTCATCGAGGCCATCATAGCATTTCCGACCCCAAGGTGAGATCCATTTTATTTCTTGTTGTTTTTCCTAGGTAAAATCGTAGTTTAAAATTTTGCCTCTTTTTCATTAATCTTTAGGTATATTAAAAATCATCACAAAAATATTCACAACACGATTCTCGTCTGAATTCGAATTTTTCATCTTACATCTCGATCCCTACATTTCTTTTTCTACCTCGCACAACCTCTCAGCTTCGACCACACACGGTGGTCGGAGACACGGATCTCTCTCTCATCTCGCCGAGATCTGCCCATTCATGCATCCCATTATTGTGTATAAATAAAAAAATACATAAAATAGTTTTTCATGTTTATCTGACATTTGTTTTTGCAGGGAAAATAAAAAAAATAGTTTTTCTTCTCTCTAATCTTTGTTTTGCAGGTCAAAATAAAAAATAAAATAATTATTATTTATTACTGTTTACATTTCACGTTTAAAAAAACATACATTTTTTTGCATTTACTATTTATGTACATACAAAGAACTATAAAAAAGAAAACAAAAAAAGGACAGTAGCAGGCGGTAACGCCGCCCTCCCCGGCAGTCAACCATGCCACCCAGCGGCGCCACCCAGGTCAACCCCACCGCGCATACGCGCGCCCTCCGCCAGCGGTGCCCCGAAGTCCGACTTATCCGCTACATGCACCTTTAGGCCCGTGGCGGCGAGGCCGACCTCGCCCTCTTCACCACCACCCACGCCCGCACTGGCGCCCTCCAGGCCCGACGCCATCTACCCCAACGGCGGCCCATCCGCGCGCAGGCGCCCCAGCGCCCACCATGCAACTAGGAGCGGCCCCACGCTGCCTGCACGCGACTTCAACCGTGCGGCGGCGAGGCTGACCCCACTCACCCGTCCCGCAGCCCAACCCTGCTCCTACCGCCTGTGGCCAGCGCTCGGGCCTCCTCCAAAACTCTCCGCACCGCCGCATCCCTTCCTCAGAAGAAGACTTGAAGAAGGCGGTGACCCCCCTTGGGTTTTGTTTGAAGAGAACGAAGGACAACTGGAACCCTTGGGGAATAAGGAATATATTGGCAAAATTACAGTTCTCCTGGAGGTTTCCACATTTACAAAAAATCCCATTACCAGAAATAGCACATGCAAGGCATGCTCTCCACAAGGTAATTTGCGAATTTCACCTGCAGAATATTTATTGTTATATTTTGATGCAAGAACTTTCACTCATTTACATTCTGGTCCATATTCTCTAGACATTAAAATTGCTTGACCTTTTCGATAAAATAAATGTTTTTATGCTTTCTGAAAAAAAATCTTTATGCTCCTGCTATGTGTTTTTACATTGTGTAAATTCTTCGTCAAATTTTATTGCCTTTTGATATATTTTAAAAATAAAAAACAGTGCTATTTTATCTGCTCAAAATTACAAAGTTCATAAAAATTCGAAAATTCGTCCAAAAATTCAAAAACATTACTGTAGGTTTTAGTGTATTTTAATTCATTTCCAATTATCGTGAATTTTTTTTTTGTAAAAATAAAAAAAAATTACGAAAAATGAAAGAACTTAAAAAAATTGTAGAAAATTCTAGAAAAATCTAAAAGTTGCAATTTCAGTTTCTGATTGTAGGTATTTCTTGCTAGTTTATGGTAAAAAGTAATTCTCAGGAGTATTAGGCACTTAAACTATTTTTAAGTTGCAACATACTCTCGGCTGTGCATTATTTGCTCTATTTTATACTGTTTGAGTTTTAGAAAATCCCAAAAATATTTTGAAACATATAAAACACAAAAATATTTTTTCTTGAATTTTCTGAGCATTTTTTATGTCTGAAAAATACAAAAAGAATGTGTTGTTGTGTGCTTTTACTCCTTTGTTCCTTATTCGAAAAATACAAAAAAATTAAAAATTCAAAAACCACTTTCACTTTTGGAAATTGACTGCATAGTTTTTAAATCATGCTCCTTGTGTTCGACCCTGGTCACTATACCAGGTAAAAAGAATAGCGAAAACCGCTTACATTTGCTCTCATTGATTGATCTTCTCTCAAGTGGTTTATTTATTTTTCTCGATTGACCGCTCTTGGTGATTTGGGTCACAACGACCATTATTTATTTATTTACATAACCCGAGTTATCTGTTGTATCATCATACAACAATGCGAGGACCTCAGCCCCACAATTGCAGAAGCCAGGGTGCAAAGAATGAGAAATTACCCTTAGCATGGCCACTGTCAATGCCACCAGCAATCTCCCTGATAAGAAGAAGACAAGGGAGCACCACTCATTAGGTGTAGCATGTTCAATCAGGAGTTTGAGCAATCATTGCTCGATAGTGGGTCTTTAATCAACCTGATGCCAGCTTCTTTACTCACATAATTCAAGATAGGATCGCTTAACTCCACCAAGATGATTCTGCAGTTTGCTGACAAATCAGTTAAGGGGCCTTGGGGCATGTTGGAGGACGTGATCATCACGATCCAAGGGATCCAATTCCTTGTAGATTTTATTGTGCTAGACATGGACATCTCCACACCTCTGCTCCACACCTCCATCATCCTTGACCGACTGTTCCTCTCAACAACCGGTGTAGTAGTGAACTATGGTACTAGAGATATTACATTCAGCTCCATCAACAATAAAGTGCAGATAGAGACCATACCTAAGTCGAAATCGGTATAGGCAGCATCTGAGTTGAGTGTTGCTTGCACCTAACTGCCAAGAAGATTGTGATTTTCTTATGGAGATCCAAGATACAAATCTATTCCTGAACAAGATTGATATCTATGAATTCCTTTTCCCTGAGGAAATAGTGGAGAAAGCATCGAATTCCCCTCTGTCAATGATGATATTCTTTGTTGATGTACTTGATGAAATCTGTGTGGGCCTTCTGAGCCTCAAAGACCAAGAACAAATTATCGAGGATTTCTGCAATCTCAAGGACATCATTGAAAAATTCTGTCAATCCTTGAATGAAGAAGCTAAACTACCACAGGTGGACACTGAATTGTTGATTGTACCAATACCTACAATGATCTCCAAAGTTACCACTGAAGCAACTCCCACTCTACAAACCTCAAACCTCTCCCCTCCAACATGAAGTACGACTTCCTTCCAGGAGAACCAAATATGTATCCGATCATAATAAATGCTCTTTTTATCGAAGATCAAGAATCTTGTCTGATGGAGGTTCTTGAATGAAACTGCAAGACGATAGGCTGGAAGATATTGGATCTCCATGGCATCAATCTATCTTTGTGCTCGCATCGCATCTATCTTGAAGATGACATCAAGCCTTCCCATGAGTTCTAGATAAGATTGAATCCAAAATCGGGAGGTCGTTATGAAAGAAATTCATAAATGGTGTAATGTGGGATTCATATATTCCATCCCTGATAGTAAGTGGGTGAGTCCCTTGCACATAGTGCCCAAGAAGTCTGGGATCACCATTGTTACCAATGACAAAGGAGATGACATTCTGACCAGAATGTCAACCTCATGGCTAGTATGTGTGGATTACAGACTGTTGAACCTCACCATAAAGAAGGATCTCTTTCCATTGCCCTTCAACGACTAGATTCTCGAGAGACTGTCCATGAAACTTCTACTTCTTGGATGGCTATTCTGGATACAACCAAGTTGCAATCACGCCTGAAGACTAATAGAAGACGATGCTCACCTATCCATTTGGGGTAAACACTTTTCGATGGATGTCGTTCCAACTGTGTAACACCCCCGCTACATTCCAACGATGTATGCTAGCAGTATTTGTCAGCATGGTGAGTAGTTTCCTTGAGATTTTCATGGATGATTTATCGGTTTATGGGGATTCATTCGATTAATGTCTTGACTATTTAGACTGAGTCATATGGAGGTGCTGCAAAGTGAACATCATGCTCTCATGGGAGAAGAGAAAGTTGATGGTTAATAAGAGATCGTGTTGGGTCACGATGTTGATAACCGCTCCCGCTACCCTTATTAATTCAGGCAAATTAATGTCCAAATTAATTCGTGATGTTCGTTGCAGTCGGATAACGAGAGGGAATATCAAAAACCACTTTAATTAGATTTGAGTTAATGTCAAGCGGCAGATTTTTTTACTTGGTGAAGTCCAAGGTCGAACACAGGGAGGCATCTGTCTCCTTAGGTGAATTTGAAGCAAATTTCCAATGTTCGATTTTCAGAGGGAATATTTTTGGTCTTTTTCGAATTTTTATGCAAGACACATGCAAAATCAGTCCAGTTTCAAGTTAAATCAGTTAAGGTACCAAATGAAGTCCAAAAATTATGAAAATTGACCAGATGATGAACTATGATGAAATTAGACAACCCTATTTTTTTTGGAATTTTTTCGACACTAAATGAATTTACTGTGAATTAAAAATGCAGACAAGGTGATTTTTACTAATTTATTTTTAATAAATATCAAATCACAAAATTTTAGAGAAATGAAATTGTCCCAGATAGATCAAATAATGAGGAATCCAGGAAAATTGTCAAACCTCAATTTTAATGTGAAATGAACCTATTAAAATTAAACTATGGAAATCACCAATTAATTTATTTAGGCCTCGATATGCATGCAAATGAATGAAATTTTTATGCAAGGTTGAGTTAACTATCCTAGAACTACTGTGAGTTTTTGAGAATTTTTGGAGTCACAGAAAATTAATTATAAATTAAAAGGTCCAACTGGGTAAAAAAACTCAGAAATCAGCCAATTAATTCATTTAAAAATCTGCTGCAATTACAAAAATGTGACAAGTGTCACAACAGATAGAGGACAACAACAATATGCAATTTTTAGAATTTCAAAATGATGCAAAATGACACCTAGGGATGCGTGCAAAGACAGGGGTGTATTTGCAATACAGAAAATAAAATTTACATAAAAGAAAACATGCTGACAAGGACTAAAATGCAATTATCTATGCTGGGGGTATCAACGTAATTTCTTAATTGGGCATGTGCCCCTCACGTGGGTGCTGCTTTACAGGGACCTTTTTGTAATTTTGAAAAACTCCTAGGACCTCTGTGCAATTTACCCAGGCCGCACGTGCTCCTCACATGGGGACCTAGGCTCGGGCGACTTCGGAGGCTCGGGACTTGGCTCGGATGCACCTGGAGGTTCGGCTGGAGGCTCGGCTAGCCTCGGGTGGTCCGAGCCTAGGGTCGGGGAAGAGGCTCGGACCTCGTCGACGTGGCTGGCTGCGGGCCTTTGGATCAAGATCGATCCAAAGGATGATGGTGATGACCCATGGCGAGATTAGAGGCCGTCAGATCTGGATAGATCCAACGGTGCTAGGAATCTGCGGAAGGGGGTGACATGGCGTACTCTTGAGCGTGGGATCAAGGACGATCCTACGGTCGTCTACTGCTCCTAATGACGGGTGACGTGGATGGCTCTGGACCGTTCGATCAAGATGATCGAACGGTGGCTGGGCCTTCTTCTTCAACGGTCCTCCGCCGCCTGCGGAGGAGACGGCGGGGCTCCGACGATGTGGCCTTGGCTCCGCCCGTCCCTCCTAGTGTCGATGATGCTCTCCGAGGACTCGGAGGTATCTCAGAAGAAGCGCGGTGGTGCGACGAGGGTCCAGGTGGCTTTAGGAGCTGGAGAGGGGCGTCGGAGCTCCATGGCAGCGAAGCTCAAAAGAGGCTCCGGTGAACTTCTGATCAATGAATGACAGGTACCTGCAGGTGTTAGAAGAGTAGCCGAAGCAAGTGGTGCACTCGTGGAGATGTGGAGGATGACGGCGAGGCCTAAAGCGAGGTGAACGGGTGCTCGGCGATGGTGCTCCGGCTAGGTGGCGGAGCTGGAACCGATGGAAGGTGAAGTGAAGTGTCTGAGGGCGTGAAGGGTACCACGAGGATGACAGCTCCGTCGTGGAGCTCGGCAAAGTGAGAACGAGTCGAGAAGATGACGGGGAAGGTGTAATTTTTGCGAGAAAAGTGAAGAAAAATCAGATCGAGAATCAAACGGAGATGGAGGAGTTTACCTGGGGTTTGGAGCTCGAGGTCGAGGTCCAGGTCATCGCTCGAAGGGGCGGTAAGTCCTTGAGCTCAAGCAGCGACTCAGAGGAGTGGCTGCGACACGGTGGAGAGGCCGTGGATCTCGTCGGAGAAGATGACCTTCTTCGCTCAAGGATTCGTTCAATCTCTGTCACCAATCGGACGCTCCGAGCTTGGGGGATCTCTCAGGGGTGGCGGATAGGGCTGAAGTCGGCCAGTGGTCGAGTATTTATAGGTTGAAGTGGACGGTCGGGCTGGTGATGGGGCGAGGTTCATGGAGTTCGTGGAGCGTCGCTGGCGGTCGACGTGGGTAGCGAGGTGGCTGGCGAGGATGAGGGACGAGTGGGGTTGATCGTGGAGGTGATGGTGGTCGTCGACGGTGGAGGGAGCGCTGCTGAAAATAGAAAGGGGCAACCCCTCCCACAAGGTGGAGATGGTGGGAGAGAGGGGTGCCAGAGGTAGGAGACAAGGTCGTGGCCGCTGGATCTTGTAATCCAACGCCCCAGATCTAATCACTAAGGAGCGGGCGAGATCTGATCGAGGCGAGGCGATCTGAGGGTTGAGATGGCACCACGTGGCGCGTCGGTGGCGAAGCGTGCGCGAGCGGCATGGATTACATCTGGGGTGGCCTGATGAGAAGGTCGTGATGACGCCATGTGGTGCGATGGGGTGAAGCGCGCGCGGGCGGCCGTGATGAGATCAGGGCTTAGATCAGAGGGTTGGGATCCAAGGTGGGATGAGCGGTTGCGATGTAGGGCGGCGTGCATCATCCAAGGGCATATCGTGCGACGTGTGGCACACTGTGGGCGAGGCGCTAATGAGCGGGTCAGATAAAGTCCTGGGGATGATCAGACGGTGTAGATTTGAGTTGTACGTGGTAATCACGTGGCCGTTGGATTAAGGGTGTCATCCAACGGCTGAGAGCAGAGGCGGCTTGGGCAAGGGGAGCGGGCCGCGTGGCGCAACCAGAGGGCGCCACGTGGCCGGCTGTGATTGGCTGAAATAAGAAATGAAGTTAGGGAGAGAAGGAGGCCGAATTTGGAAAATCTCAAAACATGAAAGTTGTAGATCTTGATGAGATCTATAAGTTTCATGTTGACCGAAGACGGAGATGAGGTCAAATATGATACAAAAATACAATGATACAAATATACACATATGTAGTATACAAAGAGGCCCAAAAACACAACTTTTTCATACGAGCTCCAAATTGGATGAAATCAGTCTCATTTGAAAGGTCTTTTAATGTGTATTAATCTGAAAGTCAGTAGACCTAGTTTGGAGTTGGCATGAGGGATCTATGGGCATTTTGAGGTCCAAGGGCTTTAGGGCTTTATTGGTGCTCTTACAAAGGGGATTCCTGTCTCTCTTCCTTATATTATTAACTAAGGTGTACATAGTATAAGGGAGAGCTTATTTTTATGAGGTGAATTTACAAGGGATTTTGGCTTCTTATTTAAATGCAAATGGATTGCTAAAATGCATGTTTTATATATGTATGAATGAATGCTATTTATGCATTATAAAGGGAAATATACCTCTATTTACTCGGGAACAAGGCTCTATTTTTAACTTTTGGAGTGATGAATCACAGATTCATCAACCCCCTATACTTAAACCTTGCTCGTCCCCGAGCAACTAAATGAAATGCAAGAGTGAAATGATTTTGGGTTCCATACCATGGTCATGAACAAAAGTTAAAAATGGAGCTTGACTCGACCTTTGGATTAATTGTGTGGTGGAACCTTATTTGGACCTGAACTTAAGACCTAACAGACTTCAAGTTCCACAAGTCTTCTATTCAAGACTCCTCAATAGTCAGGTCAGAACAAATCCTCAAACACAAATTTCTGATGACTATGATTCTTACTTGTACTGTGTAAGTGAGGTATTGCTCTCCACATCAGAAATGACTCGGAACCAGCCTCCTCTAACAAGGTAACTCAATAACCCGGTCCAGTAACTCTTTCCTCGAGGAGTGGAGTATTCCCTTCTAAGTTCAAGTGTGACCAACTCAAGAGGAGGGGGTAGAGAAAAGAATAGACGGTAGCCAGTGTAGCTACCTATCCCGGGATGCCTGACCAGTGTAGCCAAGTCATCCAGCTGCATTTCTTTGCTAATATACAGACTCCGACAGGTATTTTATTTTCACTTGGACCTATCTGATTTTTTTGGAGTTTTTGCTTCTTTTTTTCAGAACTCATACAAGGTGCAGCATGTACATCAAGAGTTTTTCCTCTTGAGTCAGTAGACTATCCCTCTTTTGAAGCATTATTGCAACCCACAACATCCCGTCCTTAGATGTCAACACCACCAGACTAGGTTGAGATGCACTACCCTCCCTAGAGGAGGACGGATGTTTCCACCCGTGTGCTACTCCAAGCTAAAGGATTCTACCTCCTCACCACCTCATCAATGAAGAGCTACGTGCATAGTGCTTGTCCAAGTTAGGTCATTATCTAAAAGAATCCTACATATGCATGATATATTCTACTTAGACTAATCAAGATGACATGTGAACATAGACTTGCGGACTCAAAGATTTAAGTCACTTGACCTGAGAAATCTTAACTCCAATTCCTATAAGGTTCCTCTGAAATTAGGTGGATTAAGGTCAAATCAAGTCCATCCTCAATATCTACTCATAACTTGGTTCAGAACCCACTAGCTTTCCACCTTGCATATGCAAGATATGTAGATGTCATGCTATGAAGATGAATGAAAATGCAAGACTCTTTTTCTTTTCTTGGATGCAGAGATGATATGCAAGAGTAAATAAGAAGCCTATTTGTTATTTTCATTTTTTTTGAAATCACTGGTATACCTCTTATGATACAAGTATTTTATGAGTATTATACAAGTGTATTTTACAAAAAATTTTCTTTCTCAACTTTTTACCCCCCACCCCCCGTAATTATTGCATAATATGTATAAAAATATGCGAAAGTACGAGCTATGGGTAAAGTATATATGTAATATATACACACTCCCTATACTTAGCATGTGCTATGTCCTCAGAGCACGAAAAGCGACTAAAAAGACATAGCTCGGGCTAAGCATAGGGGAGCTAAAATTACAAAAAGTATAGAAGTCGCTCCACACCCCTATATTGAGGCTCTGGCAGCCTAAGTGTAGAAGAAGATCAAAAATTGGGGCGGAGGAGGGCAAGAGGGGAAATGGATGAATATATACAAGGTGGGCATCGGTCCCCCCTATACTTAGGCTCTGGTCAACCTAAGTATAGGACGGAAGTGAGTATGAGGACCAATGTGATCTGGAGAATGTACAGTGAACCGACTCAGGTAACAGTGACTCATCCCCCCTATACTTAGGATCTAGTCATTCTAAGTATAGTCCAAGATAGTGATTCGATGAGGTGGGGATGGGTTACTAGAGTCGTGTGGGAGAAAGGATAGGATGTACAAGAACGATGATATATACAGGTGGGTCGGTTTGAATCTTTCGAGATGCTGCGGATGGCTGAAGCTCACTGTTGCAAGGTCTCCTGCGTAGCTCGAGGTGTATCTGCTGAATCTGTCTCACGCATAAACACAATCTCCTCAACCTGGACTAACTGCTCATTGGATTCGACGAAGTATTTCAACAGTTGTCCATTCACAAGGGATGTCGGTGCATCATCTGCGAGATCTGAGATCTCGACACATCCGCTATCATGCACCGCTCGGACAATGAATGGTCCCGTCCATTTGGATTTCAACTTGCCTTGGAAGGTCTTCAGCCTTGCATTAAACAACCATACCTTCTGTCCAGGAATAAAGGTCTTTCATCTGATATATCTATCATGCCAACGCTTCACCTTGTCCTTGTACACCAAACTGTTGTCATATGCACGGTTTCTGACTTCCATAAGCTCATTCAAATCCATCTCTCTCTGCTTCTACCCAAGATGCGTGTTCCAATTGACCTTTTTAATTGCCCATTCTGATTTATGCACTAACTCTGCGGGCAAATGGCACGGCTTTCCGAATACCATTCGGAATGGGGAGGTCCCTAACGGTATCATGTAAGCTGTCCGATATGCCCAGAGGACTTGATCCAGGATCTGAAACCAGTCCTTCCTGTCCGGGTGGACAAGCTTTTGCAATATGGTTTTCACCTCCCTATTTGACACCTCCGCCATACCATTGGTCTGTGGGTGGTAAGGGCTAGCGACACGGTGTTCGATGCCGTAGTCCTTCAGGAGTTTCTTCACCTCCCGATTCACAAAGTGGCTACCCCCATCTGATATCATCATTTTGGAGATCCCGAACCTAGAGATGATGTGCTCTCTGAAGAATTTATAGACAGTCCTGCTGTCTGCGGCTCGGGTTGGGATGGACTCCACCCATCTGGATAGATAATCCACCGCAAGAAGGATATATTCGAACCCGTGGCTAACAGGGAATGGGCCCATGAAATCGATGCCCCAGGCGTCAAAGACATCACAAATGATGACAGGCTGCATAGGCATCTCATTCTTGGAACCAACGGTTCCTCCCGTTCTCTGACATACCGGACACGACTTCGCGAAAGTGGTGGCATCGCGAAACAGAGTCGGCCAGTAAAAGCCACACTAAAGTACCTTCCATACGGTCCTCTTCCCGGAGTGGTGTCCTCCTGCCTCTAAGTTGTGGCACAAAGAAAGGACACTCTGGTATTCCTCCTGAGGAATACACCGTCTCCAGACACAATCCGATCCTTCGAAGAAAAGGATCGGATCCTCCCAATGGCAGTGTCTAGCGTACGACTTCAGTCGGTCAGTTTGGCTTTTGGACCAATCTTCGGGAACTTTCTTGGAGACAAGATAATTCACGATATTGGCATACCAAGGGACTGAGTCGATAACAAAAATCGACTCGTCGGGGAAGGAGTCTCGAATAGGTGAATCCTCGGAAGTATTAAGATCTTCGAGACGGGAGAGATGATCGGCTACTACTTTCTTCTTTCCAGGTCTATCATGGATGTCCAAATCAAACTCCTGGATAAGTAAAATGCACCTAAGAAGACGTGCCTTCGCGTCCTTCTTCTCCATCAAATACCGTAGAGCCGTGTGGTTAGTGAACACGATAACCTTGGATCCAATTAAATGAGATCTGAACTTGTCCAAGGCAAACACTACCGCAAGCATCTCCTTTTCCGTAACTGTATAGTTACGCTGAGCGGTATCAAGCACTTTGCTTGCGTAGTGAATTGCAAATGGGATGCCATCTCTCCTCTGTCCTAACACAACCCCAACAACAAAATATGAGGCATCCGTCATGATCTCAAAAGGTAGAGACCAGTCTGGGGCTTGTAGGATAGGTACGTCCATGATCATCCCTTGCAATAGCTTAAAGGCTTCAAGACATTTGTGATCAACAATAAACTCCATGTCTTTGCCTAGAAGCTCAGTTAGCGGCCGGGTAACCTTAGAAAAATCCTTAATGAATCTCCGATAAAATCCAACATGCATGAGGAACGACTGCAATTGTTTGA